>LQRL01162388.1:331-12274 GCA_001703475.1 Hydroides elegans
GAGGATTTCTTAGTAGAATATCATAAGACTTTAGGATAAACGGTATTGTTGATAAATTCAAAACGCAATTTTGCATGTATTCAAATGATTGCTTGTCGTTGTGTTGAAATGTAACCATTTGCTTAATGTAAATAATTTAAGAACGTTGTTGATCAAAGTTGTGTCTAGAATAAAATCGATTAAAATGAAAATGTTATATGTTTTTTTTTTCAAATTAAAATTGCACTAGATTTGATGTTAAAATTTCCAAACACACTCAATTAAAAAATAGTCTGGCGTTGCATACATCCATCCAACATTTTTATCCAAATGAGAACGTCTTTGACGCAACGGCAAACACTGACGATTCTTATATCCCTATGATATACGTGTATCCCTATCAAAATTTACTTAAACTTAAATGGAATATTTTATGTCATTTTATGAATATTTTATGAGCTTTATGAGCTTTATGAGCTTTATATTGCGTTTAACAGTTTATGCCAAATAAGATTTACATTTGTAGAGTACCCCAAACCATATTTTTTAACGTTGCACACTCACTTTCAAACAATATTACAAACGTGAACATAAATGATAAAAAGAGCACCCCACGAACTGCTCGTAAAAAAGTGTTGCTTTTCAAAATCGATCTTGATACAAACTTTTAAAAATAGCCTTCTAGCTACAAAAAATTAAGGTTAAGCTTTTTCAGTAATCATATTTTCTTAATCGACTTAAAATGACTTCAATGTTATTCAGAGACATATTGGTAGGCATGCTAGATTGAAATGTTACTTTTAATCGGAAGGATATACGCGTTTTACTATTTTTTCATAAAATGTGTTCCTCTTCGGATTCTAGCTAGCTAGATGAGGCTAGCTATCTAATAAACTAGGAACACCTTTTTGTAAAAAAAATCTTGATTATTTATTTTAGGCATTTATTTATATCATTGACATATTTATATGTTTAAAGCAATTTTATACACAAAAAATCACTTTCGAAAAAAATGGTCTTGTAGGGCCCCTCATATAATACTTTTTGAACAGAACTACATTTGTATTTTGCAAAAAGGTGTTTACTTATTACAAACCGGCTGATTAGTTCCTCATTTTCTAGCCAGCGTGAACAAGATTCAAATGGCGACTATTACCAAATAATTTATCACAGATTACGAATGCCAGTTTATAAAAAAGCAATCATTATCAACTTTAGATATTTATTCTCAATTTTTATTGTCAACTATTTAAAGGAATAATCACGAAGGAGTAAAACGAATATCCAAGCAAGAATATATTTTCTAAATGTTCTAAGCCAGTCGGAGTTGGCTGGTGAACACTTTTCCTGAAAAAAAAACACCTCGTGACGTGCTCTTCCAATGTAGACATATCGACGTCGTATGACGTTCCGTCAAATACGTAATGTTACCTATTTTTCATGCTATCACGTTTTCGAATCAAAGTCACTTCGCATCGGGGAAACAATGCTAGCCTGTTTATCGGCAATGATGAAACGTTATAATCAATATTGAAACAGGGTTGTCACCTCTGCATGGAAGGGCCTTCCGTTCGGGTTCGAGTTTTATGTCAAAATAAGCCATTATATAGAGCCAGGCTAAAGTTTTGAGGACGTAGCTTTCGGTCTTGAGGCAGAAAAAAATCAATGCTGGTAAGTGTTTCAGTTTTCCGTCCGTCCTGTTTCGACGCGAAATCTATGCAACGTACTTTCTTCTTCCGCGACGATAAGGTGGTCGGATACACTGTCATACGCAATCCTAGTAGAACGTCCTTTCGACTTCGGGGTACGTCCTTTTACATTCGTGACGTAAACCTAAAGAATACAAACTTAACAATCCAGGCATAGATCCGTAAACATCGATCTCCCTTTCCCTCTGTGAAGAGCACCCCATGAGGTGTTTCTATTAAATGTGTACTTTTTCAAAAATTATTTATCAACGAGTTTTCAAAAAATGCCCTCCAGATTTTGATGAACATTTTTTTCAATGATTTACCATATTTTACGAGATCATTTGAAATTTGTTAATGATTTCATTCAGATAAATGCCACTAGTCATGCTACATTGCAATATAATTGAAAACCGATCTTTTGCAAGAATGACAATTCTTTTTTTCTTAATAAAAGGTGTTCCTCTCCAGATTCCAGCAATCTAGATGAGCTAAGTGATGCCATCTATCTAAAAGAAGGAACACTTTTTCGAAAAAAAAAATGTTTCGACATTTGATTATTTATTGTATATTTCAATGTATCAAAACATTGTAAGTTTAAATTAACACTTTTTAAAATATTGATCATGGGTGACCTTTTTGTAAAAAAGCTCATCATACATTAGTTGGAAAACCCCCAAACAGAGACTCGTTGTTGAAAGGCATTGGTGAGGCTCATATGGTATTTTCATATTTACTTCACTGAATAAGTAATTTGTATAAAATTGCAATAACCCATTCGAAGCCCTTGATATACCAAAGAAGATGTACGCGTCACACAAATATTTGGGGACTGACCAAGTCTTTCCCTATATAAAGCGTGGATAATTTCATATTTGACAGAACATTGCTGACCAGCAAATATACTCATAACATAAGAAATAAAACTGCTAAATATAAGATATATTGCGGAAAAATATCCTTAAAAAGATAAAACAACAATATTTGGAATTTTAAAAATGGCACCACTATCGAGAGAAAATTCAGGAGTAAAAGCACCGGCTGACGGACCGCAACCGATTGAAATTGTGTTTTCATTTGACACGACTGGTTCAATGGGATCATGTATTGCAGAGGTATAACATCATTTAAATAAAAAAAATAGATAAATTTATCTAAAACAGTATATATAAAATTAAGGGGTGCTGACGTAAAAGAAAGCATACATTCAAATGTTTTATGGAGACGTTCATTCAAATTGAACAAATAGTAAAAAATATAATCATCGAAATAAGCAGAACCAAACAATTTAATATTCTAAGGAAAACAATTATCATGTAATATTTGAAAATTAATATCTTTATTATTTATGCCCCCAACTTTAAAAACTAATCTCTTTTTTAATTCACAGGTTCGCAAGAAGGTGCAAGAAATCATGGAGCGGATGAACAAAGACATCCCTGCACTGCGCATGTCCGTTTTCGCGCACGGCGACTATTGTGACGCACACAAATACGTCACAAAGTGGGTCGACTTCACGACGGACGTCAACGAGTTGTGCGACTTCGTGAAGAACGTGGGAGGAACGGGCGGCGGCGATTTCCCAGAATGCTACGAACTCGTGCTGCGACAGGTGCGCGAGGAACTGACGTGGACTTCCGGTACGCAGAGGTCGCTGGTCATGATCGGCGACGCCATTCCGCACGAACCGAGTTATCCGCAAAATAAACTGAAGATCGACTGGAAGGAAGAAGTACAGCGTTTAGGTGATATGGTAAATATTCGACAAAAGCTATTAAATTTCGCCAGATAGATGGAAATTATTAAATGTTAACATCATCTGATTTATATTTTTATAGTCGAATCTGAAAAAAATAGTCATAGGAATGGAGCTATTCCTTAATGGCTTGAGTATATATTGAGACAAAAAAAAACATTAAACTAAATTATCATTCCTATAATATAAAAGCTTGAGTTGAACGTTCTTATTTATGCATTCTTTTCGATTTGTTTTCAGGGTGTGCGCATTTATTCTGTGCAATGCGGTGGTAACGCGCAGACCGAAGCCTTCTGCAAAACAATGGCGGATGAAACGAGCGGCAAACATCTCCGTCTGGAAAACTTTGAGATGATAGTTGACATCATGATGTCAATCGTTTTCCGCGAGAGAGGCGCCGAATATTTTGAGGTGAGTCTCTTTAAAATGAACGAGACTATTTCTTTCGAGAAAATATTGAAAATCGTGATATTGAATATAATGTTAGGAATTTAAAGAATATATGATAAAAAATATTAATGAAAATTTTATTAATTGATTATTAAGGATTTATAAATAAGTTGCAAAATTACCTCAAATGATACATTTTCAATGATCTTTTCTTTCAATTTAATTTGAATTACCGATATGTTTCGCTTATTCGATTGCAGGAATTCGAGAAAGAGGTTCGAGCCCGCGAAGGCGCAGGAATACGCTTTGAGCTCGACCGGATGTTGAACACCTTGGCCGAAAGGGGAGACGCTCCAAGCACTGCTCCAAAAACACCAACCATTGCCGCAGTTACCCCACTCCGTCGCACCTCAACCATCACGCCCCCTACAACACCTGCAGTAAAGCGAAAAGGGTCGAAAACGGTTACTCCGAAAAACGCTAAACCGACCCTAAAACGCATTCGTGATGCTGGCATCAAGAAACGAAAATCCGAATCCGCAAAGAAATCTACACCTAAAGCCATTAAAAAGGTTCTTCGTGAAAGTGTCACAGACCGCCATTTGTTGAACGGACTGGAATGGAACGGTTGGAAACAGGCTATGCGGCCTGATGAACCAAGTCGCTCACCATACACGTGGAAACCACGTCAGAATAACCACCCTGGATACCGTTGTGGAGGCCTATTCGAAGACACTGAAACATCAGCAATGTTTGAGGTTGCAGTGACGTCTCCAGATAGTCAAAAGAAAGTGCCGGTGTGGTGTGGGTTCTCAAAGGGATTCAAGGACAAGAATTGGGATAGCCATTTTCTGCGACGACCGGCACTTAAACAGGAAATAGACAATATGCTCGAACGCGGTTGCAAACTGTATGTACGAAGGGCGACCGGAATGAAATCTGATTCTATGGGACACAACGGGCAATCTTGTTCAACGATGGATGAACTTAAGAATCTGGTGAATCAGACCTACGACTATGCCTGGAATAGATCTGAGCCGAGGCAGTTGTTCCTTAGGAGAAGTCGGAGAAGTTCTGTCATTGCCCGAAGGGGTCAGCCATATTGAAAACCTGAGAGGCGTTTTCGATTTGGAAACAAAAACAGTTGCATTGTATTTAATTGAAGTTTAGATAGTAAAATGTAAATGTGTTATATATTGATATATTTCTTGCAGCGCTGATGTTTTAAGAAGCTTATGTGAAATAGTATAAATAGTTTACATAGTTATTAGTAGTTATACAGATTATCAAGTTTAATTTATCCTCAATGTTCCTTATAAATATTTGGAATTGACACTAGTAATTATATTATTGAATGAATTGAATAAATTTTCATTTTAGAAACAATATCTTTTTTTAAAGAATTAAGTAGTATTATTATTTTAATGTAATTGTTATAGATAAAATATTGTTTATGAATAAAATTTACAAACTTTAACAGAATTGTCTTTCAAGAATACCAGCCCACGATGTTTCCTTAAGAATTGCGTTCCCTTTAAGAATTAATCTTGCTACAAACTTTTTAAAAAGCCATCTGGCCACAAGAGATATAGGAGCAGCTTTTCCATCAATTTAGTTTGTGTTCCCGATCAAATCGAAGCTTGTATTTTATTTTTATTCAGAACTAAAAAACCAGGCGTGCAAGATTAATATAAATTCAGAATTTGGTAATATAAACAAGTTGTTCTTTTTTTATTTTTCACAAAAGGTGTTATTTTTCCGATTCTAGTTATCGAGATGAAAGCAGCGATTGACTTAAACCTCAAATAAATACTTTAAATATAGGTTTTTGGGTGCCCTTCTAGTTTTCAATACAAGTTGCGAGATAAAGATATGGCATTTATGATTTCATTTAATTTGTACTCTATCTCCACATAATTGACATATTCAAAATAACTTTTGAATATAATTAATGTGTTTTATCGGTATTTTTGTTGAATATTTCAATACATTAATTGCTCATTTCATTGCGAACTTATCAATCGAACATTGTAATACAGTCTTTGGGCCAACACGGATATATAAATATCATAAACAGACATAACTAAATTTTATGATAGTGCTTCGTCAGGAATTTGATCCTTTAAATTTTTTTTCACAACTAATTTAATTGTCTGACTAGTATTTTTGTACAAAATAAATATAAACCAACTGATCAATAAATACATATGATAATTTGCCTGACATACCCTTGGTTTTGTATGGTCTTAGTTCCAGCTCTCATTTATGTTCAAGGAAACGAAATGTTCCACAAGGTTCAAAACAGGTTCAAAATGTTCAAAGGCTCGAAACTACATGTAAGTAAATACATATAAGTTTGGATAAAACGTAAAATATGTTGCATGGGAACGGAAATATTATGTCGAAATAACCTTCATTTTGTAAAAATTGTCGCAAATCAATACTTATGATTTTTCATTTTTGAACAATTGAACATGTTCATAAACAAAATAGAATCGATAACTCAGCCACTGGACTTGTGAATCCACCCATTAATCAACTTGTTCATTGCATTTGTGATTTATTTAGATGTTTTACAGTCTATACATTAATGTTTCTATTGGTTGTTTAACATTTGAACAGCACCTTCACACACCAAGATACAAAATACATTTTGTAAGATAGACTTTGCTTTCTTGTTTTGTATGAAAACGTTGACCCTTTTGACCATTTATAGCATTATATCCACCATTTCCATTTTTCGACATGCTTTGCCATCCTACTTCTGGTAGAAGGGCGTTCTGTTGCCGTATTAGCTAAATCCTTTTTCATTGTTTTTCTTGACGAATACTTCTTTTTGTTATCAGTTCTAGGTTTCCCATTTGTTCCATCACGTATGTTGTTCAATGATGGCTTAACACCATCTTGCGATGTCAATTGGTTGCCTTTCATAAATGATGGTTTTACATCGTCTAATGTTAATCGATTGTCCTCCATAGTTGACGTTGTAGGTGACGTAGTATCTCCCATTCGATAAATGGAGGTTTCCAGTTTGTAAAGCTGTGAGTCGCCTACGGCACTACTTTGAGAGGCGGAGGTTTCTGGTTTGAAATGCGGTGCGTCGCCTACGGCACTATTTTGAGAGGCGGGGGTTTCCGGTTTAGAAAGTGGTGATTCGGAAACGGCACTAATTTGCACATTGTCTTGCCTTTCCGCCAAAGTTATCAACATCCGGTCAAGCTCACTGCAAATCCCTGCGCCTTCACGTGCTCGCACTCCTATTTCGAATACCTGTCATGGACAAAATCGAAAAAGTAAGTCACAATAGATAACTCACAAACATCTTATTCAATTAGATATGGGTTTGTGAGCAAAATGGTCCGTGCAAAACTCATGGAGATGGGACTTAATTAACCTTATTATTTTAGGTCTAGTGAAAGTTAGGACAATCTTAGTGTATACGAAGCACTTTAAAATGCACGATACCGTTTAAGTTTGGATATTTTTTTAATGAAGGGGATAAAATATTATCCTATATTTTCATATCCTATCCTTTAATTTGATTGAAACCTGTAAAACTCATAAAACCCTAACCTTAAAGCAATCGACCCCTTTTTGGCGGAAAACGATGGCCAGCATTATGTCTACAATGGGCTGATAGTTCATCAGGTGCAGCGGCGGGATTTTGAATGGATTACCATTCTTTGTTTTGTAGGGTGCCTTCGTTTGCGTATTAAAGTCTTCGGACATATATTGCGCAGTGTATATACGCACATTCTAGTTGAAAAGAAATCAATTAGATTGACTCCCCATGTAAACAACCTTAGTATTTAGTTGGCAAGAAATGAATTTATCAAGCAATGAATGAATTTTTTAAGCATTAACATTATTTTACTTGAAGTCCATGTCTCGATCTTTTTGTATGTAGTTAAAACACAACTTTCGTCTTAGTTTGAAGTTTTAAATTTGTAATCACTTAATATTATAACCACAAGATGAATTGGCATATCGAAAAATGAACAATTATGATTATAAAACTAATTCATTATAAAAAATAATAATGATTAATAACCAGTTGCTTATGTCACTTACCTTCTCAACAATGCATGGGAATTCAGTCCAACCAATCACACGCCTATTATCTGCATTGCTCGGTTCATAAGCAATAGTGTCACCAATCACTTTCAGTGACCTTTTAGTAGCGGGCGTCAATGCTTTTTCCTCGCGCACCTGTCGCAGCACGATTTCGTAACATTCTGGGCGTTTGCCGATACCCGTTCCTCCTACACGTTTTACAAAGTCATATATTTCGTTGATTTCCGTGTTTAGATCGAAGATCTTTTGGATGGCGGATTTGCATCCCAACCTGCGGACCTGTGAACCAATTTGGGTCCATTTAATAGAAATGATGATGATAATGAGAGTACATACTTAATTTGAAGAGTACCCCACGAGCTGTTCCTCAAAAAGGTGTTCCCCACCAAATCTCAGCTGGCTTGGAGATTTTGAGGAAATTCTTTCGAGCTTGGAGATTTTTGCAGTTTGAGGAACACCTTTTTTGATAAATTTCTTTATTTTAAATAATTTATGAACATAATTTATTGCAAATTAATTGTAATTGCTCGCAATTGTCTTATAACCAGTTATTCGTTTTTCACAATAGGTGATTTAGTTATATTCAACAATTTATTTTTGCAAAAGGTGTTCCTTTTCTGCTCCAAGCTGGCTAGAAAAGGAGAAACAGCTCAGGTAGCTTGGAAAAAAGGAACACCTTTTTGCAAAACAATTATGTCCAAAAAAGAGTATTTTGTTGTCGTTCGTCTTCAAAACGTTGTTTTAATTTGATTTAACCACTTTTTGAAAAATGGGTCGTGGGGTGCCCTTCTTAATTTCTAATCAAAATCTGTAAATATTGCGCTGGGTATGTTTATAGTTGTGTTTATACATGTATATATGTATGTAAGTGTATGGTTCCATACAAACGGTATAATTGAATATTCGTTTTGTACTCGATCTTTATCAAGTATATATATATATATCATATTAAAATGTACGTATGTTTAAAATACCATTGGAAATGTTATTGAATTTAAACATCTTTAAGCTTTATATTTAAACTATTGATCAATAACAGATTAAAGAATTAAATTCATGATACCATTACAAACCTGGGTAGTGCATGAGATTTTTGTTTCCGTTATATCAAACGAAACTCCTATTTCAGGTGGATGCTGTCCACTTTCCATTCTTATGACATTAACAACCAAATATTTTGTTTTGTAACATGTAGATCTATATCCTCTGTGTATTCTAAATGACTCTTCTTTATATTGTTTTATTATTGATAGACTGTAGGAACTTAACTATTTTCTGTTAATGATATTGAAGCTTTTAGTCAGTACCCCAACATATATTGTATGGACGCCTTCTCGAATGAAATATCAAGGGGCACCGATTGGGTTATTGTCACGTCAAATAAATAACTGTTTATGTGCATCGAATATATGAATTACATTATAACTGAATGAATTACATGTTCGTAACGCAGTCGGCTTCCTTAAGGGCTTGTTCACATGGGACGCGGCAGGCGGCAATATACTTATATGTTCTTTATAGACTCTGCCGCAAGTTATATAAAGAACATATAAGTATAGTGCCGCCTGCCGCGTCCCGTGTGAACAGGCCCTAATGTGGGTCAATACTACGGATCTCTTCTTTGGTATTGGTTTAGTCTAAATGCAACAGTATGTATATTCTATTTATGCTTTGCAGTCATGTTAATACTGGTAAATCGATCTCCGTACTATCGTCAATATGTTTCATCAGTATGTATTGATAATGAAATGCTACGAATGCAATAAGATATTTTCTGTACGTATTCGAGGCGAAGTCGATAATGCGAAATCGAAGATGGAATTATTTGATAATTAATAATAATCTTTGCTTGAATAGCCTGACGGATAGAATAGACCTACCATTTCACCAGTGGATTTAGAAGTGGACACATCTAGTCTATTTAGATTTATAACGTTATATATCAATAATTTACATATTCGATTTTGATTTCCTTTAGATGTTGAAATATTCTGATAACGAAATCTCAAGATTCAATTTTACATGCAATGCCTAACGTTTTTTTATAGCAATAGAAAGGCGCGTTCACCCGAAATATAAACAAAACATATTGTGTGCTTTTCGGTAAACAGAAGGGATGGACTACTAGAATTCTATTTATTTATACCGAAGGGGCTTTCACCTTGAAACGCATAACTTGAGTTTTTTTTTGGAGCGGGCGAACGCGGCTCAAGATTTAATAAATTGCATATTAAGTTTGTGTATAGTTTGATTATTATATATTGATACTCTTAAATTATTGTTTCTTTTGTAATCTTGGGCGCATATGTATTTGAAGGAATGGAGTAATTGATTGAATTCCATAATGTAATAAAACAAATATTTGAAGTGATTTTTGTATTTACATATTTTTTCTTATACACAAGTATACACATCAAACATAAACAAAAATATATAATTGAAATGATAACTCATATAATAAGCGATGAGTTACTTAAATGCAATAAAATTTCATACAGATTAGGATTTTATTATTAGGATTTTTACTATTAGGATTTTGCTATTTCAATATGGTTGATCCCTTCGGGTAATTACGGAGATTCTCGGACTCCTCCTGAGAAATAGCTGCCTCGGTTTCGATTTATTCCAAGCATAGTCATAGGTTTTGTCCACAAAATTATTCAGCTCTTGCATGGTCGAACAAGAGTGTCCTCCATATTGGATGCAACCATTCTTCATTTGCGCTGCCCTTCGCACATGCAACTTGCAACCGCGTTCAAAAATATTGTCTATT
The DNA here is from genome assembly GCA_001703475.1 of Hydroides elegans. NCBI lineage: Eukaryota > Metazoa > Annelida > Polychaeta > Sabellida > Serpulidae > Hydroides > Hydroides elegans. Next base: position 10,992 of record LQRL01162388.1, read on the forward strand.
TCTCGTTTGATAGCCGGTTGCTGAAAATGTCTATCCCAAATGCGTTCTACGTTTCCATTAGAGAATCCGTGCCACACTGGAATTTTCTTTGGGCTATCTGGTGACGTAACCGCCACCTCAAACATAGCTGATGTAGACGCGTTATTGAAAATCCTTTCGCTTCGATAACCCTTGATGTTATTATGACGTTGCATCCACGTGTAAGGAGACCCTTCTTGTACATGTGGTCTTACGACCTGCCTCCACCTACCCCATTCTAATCCCTGCAATAAATGATTATCTGTGACAGTCTCACGAGGTATCTTATCAATTGATTTGGATAAAGATTTCAGTTTCATTTTGGTCTGCGCCGCCTTTGGTTTCTTTACGCCAGCATTCCGAATGCGTTTTAATGGCTGTTTTACAGTTTTGTCCGTCGCTCTTTTGGACCCTTTACCCGTAGCGACAGGCTTAGTAGCGTCAGCATTCCGAATGCGTTTTAATGGTGGCTTGACAGTTTTTTCGGTCGCTTTTTTCGAACCTGTACGTTTAACCACCGGCTTTGTAGAAGGCGTTACAGTAGCTTCGTCAGTTTTGTCCGTCGCTCTTTTGGACCCTTCACCCTTAACGACAGGCTTAGCAACGCCAGCATTCCGAATGCGTTTCAATGTTGGTTTGATAGTTTTTTCGATTGCTTTTTTCGAACCTGTACGCTTAACCACCGGCTTTGTAGAAGGCGTTACAGTAGCTTGGTCGGGAGAGGGTGATGTAGGATCAGCTGAATGTTGTTTAGAATCAGGGTTGTTTGAATCGTCAGCTCTGTTTGCTAACGTATGCAGCATGCGATCTAGCTATGACGCTATATCTGTGCAAAAAATAAAATCACACACGTGCGGTGCAAGATCGTTGAACGAGGGTATGACCCACGTTATACGTACGTAAAATTAATATTAATTTTACGTACGTAATTTGACAAAGTTCTAACGATCGTTTGACGATCGCATTACCCACGTTAGACGTACGTAAAGTTAGTGTTATAAATTTACGTACGTAATTTTACGAGGTATAGATTTTCGACCACGTGTTTAGAGGTAGAATGGGCATTCGGTTGATGAAATATGTTTTATATCATGGTTTAATTGTAATTTGGTTTAGTGTTATCTTTTATATCTTCGCAATCAAGTTGATGATCTCTATAATTCTGTGTTGTGTTTATAAGCATCGCTACAAATGTATATTTGTTTGAGTTGCAAACGGGTTTTATCTGTTGCAAATGTTGACAAATAGGATTTGGGGTTTCGTCT
>LQRL01162388.1:14634-25317 GCA_001703475.1 Hydroides elegans
CGCCTGTCATAACCAAAGACCATTCCTGATTATGTTTCACGTTCATTTCCTCTTTAATCTGGTTTAGTTCAAATTCGTAAAAATCTGGAAAATCGTTTTGAAACAGACCATTCACGTGTTTCATGAAGTCATACAATGGTTTGAGATTAGATGTTAAGTCGAAGGACTCCATGGCAAAGTTTGTCGTGCGTTGCGCGCGTACCTGTGAATTAAAAATAGTCAAATCCTATTTTAATAAAGTGAGTATTTTGTTTTGAGTACACTCTAAATATAAAATCTTTCATTTTTATAAATATCATTATGATACTATCCAGCAAACCGCTTAAAGTACGATTGCATACGTATTGATATTTGGCCGGTTGCAATTCACGGTGTTATCCCCAAACAGCGCTTGAGTCATCCTTGAGCGCTGCTTTAGTTACCTTCCAGATGAAATAAACGGGTATTTTAGCAATAAATTTGTTCATACCATCAATACTTATAGTGTTCACTTGTAAATATTTATGAACCAAGATCAACTAATGAGAAGCACATATTTTCATGAAATGTCCAACACTGACTTGATGCTAACACCGTAAGCTCCAACCGGCCAATTAAGTTGTTAGAACATTTTCTCGATGAATTACGAGGTTTCGTCGTTTTACGAACATCATAAAAGCGGATTTTTAAGGTAGTGTAAGATATTAAATGTGAAACAGCATTTTTCATTTGCATTTTGTACAATCTAGTTTCTCCGTTGCTTCACCTATAATATCTTAAACCCACTTTTATGGTGTTCGTAATACAACGAAACCTCGTAAAACGACGAGGCACTATTATATGCTTATAATGCACATTGAAAACCTAAATGACAAACCCTTACCTGTGCAATACACCTTCCCTTAGGTCCGGTAAAAGAAAAATATAAAGTAATCTCAATTTGTTTAGGGTCATCAACCTGTTTCTGCGCACCAAAAACTTGATTTTCAGTTGAAACTTGAGCCATTGCTTTCTATCATCCTACGTGTCCAATGAAGTTGAACTATTTAAAGTATTGACGATTGTTTGCTCAGGAAAATGTACCCACGAAAATGTACTGATAGATATAAAATGTAGTAGACCCATGCCTTTTTATACATAGGACATGTTTGTTCGGTCCAAATAATATAATGAATAACATTTTTTTGCTCTTGTTATCAGGGGCTCCGGTTGGGTAATTTCTAAATGGTAGAGTCGTACTCGCTAAACAGTTTAACTTCCAAAATGGGTGAAGCCCATCAAAAATATCAGACAACGAAACAAAGACCATTAACGCCGTTTACGTGTTATAACGGTATTCTTACAAACAACATACCTATCCCTAAAGTAATTAATATAACACGAAAAAATAGCCCATTTAGAGCCCCTATATACCTTAATCGTTGAACGATCCATACATTATACTAAGGGTACTAGGCAGAAGCGTCCATATATGAACCATGTATATATATAAAGAAAAAGTTCATACAAACTAGCCATTATGAAACATTACACATAAAGAAGATAAATTAAGAATACACAGAGGATATACAGCTTCTTAGAAGCTAATATTTCGTTGTGGATCTTGTAAGAATGGAAAGTGGACAACATCCTCTTGAAATTGGAGTGTCGTTTGATATAACCGAAACGAAAATCGCATGCACTACTCAAGTAGGTATAAGTTATATACATTTGTCGGCAATAAAGTATTCATAACAAATGCAATAATAATAGTAATTTCATCAACAACCAAATTATAGATACGATTAAGTCTGATTTTTAAAACATCTGACGTAAACTTTATTATACATATGTACAAACTAACACATAAATAATATAATATATACCACATGCTTCTTCACATATGTACCAAATATATTCTTTAAATTTAATTCTAAAGATATAACTTAAATCAGATATACTCAAATTGATTTACAGATACGTTGGAAGGGGTCCTCTTCCTTCGTCCATCAGAGTTTCGATCTCAACACGGAAATCAACGAAATATATGACTTTGTAAAACACATGGGAGGAACGGGTGTCGACAAACGCCCAGAATGCTACGAACTCGTGTTGCGACAGGTGCGCGAAGAAAAAGCATTGACGCCCGCTACTAAAAAGTCACTGGTCATGATTGGTGACACTATTGCTTATGATCCGAGCATAGCAGGCAAAAGGCGTGTGATTGGTTGGACTGAATTCCCATGTATTGTTGAGAAGGTAAGTGACAGCAGTTAATGTATATTGATCATTTTTTATTTGATAATGAATTAGCTTTATAACCATATATTGTTTTACCTTAGATAATGCTTATTTATCTTGTGGTTATAGAAATTCGTTATAAATAGTGATTGCAAATCTAAAGCATCTTAACTAAGTCGAAAGCTGTATTTGACAAACATACGAAAAGAGACCTTGACGTCAAATAAAATTACGTTTATATATCTTTTTGAAATAATTGGTAGCCGTTTCAACATCTTTAAAAGCAAATATGTTTAATGTTAACATGGCTATTGCGGCTTACATTCATTTCTTTTCTACTAAATACTAAAAATCGGGTTCGTTTACATGGGAAGTCAGGCTTAATCTTTTTTCACCCAGAATGCGCGCATGTACACTGCGCAATATCTCTCCGAAGACTTTAAGGCGCAAACGAAGGCAGCCTTCACAACGACGACCGGTTATTTATCCAAACGCCCTTCGCTGCAACTGATGAACTATAAGGCAATAGTAGACATTATGCTGGCCATAGTTTCCCGCCAAAAAGGGATCGAATGTTTTAAGGTTTGACTATTTTTTTTTAAATTTGTTTAATAAAATGATAAAACTGATATTTGTATATTTGATTATATTTAATTCAATTCTAAATTTTAGAAAATGGCAAAAGGCTAGCACGTTTTGTCTACATTTTCGCCTACAGCCAATTTCCTGTATTGACAAATTCTTATAGTAGGCTATGATATCCAGAAATTACCTACTTACCCAGTAAACAAGAAAAACAATTTTAAATGTATATAAACGGTTGTGAGTTTCGTGTTTTTCACGTTTTCAGATGACGTGAATTGCCGGTGTTTTTGTCCACTGTCGAAAACGTGTTTTTGTGGTAAATTTGCAACCAAAAATATACGGTTTTAAAACGTAATAAAACGGTGCCATTTTCGATGTGCTTTTCAGTACTGATAGAAATTATAAAATGCACTTGCGCAATTATCTGGGTTCGCTATAGAATTAAATGAAGATAAAATAAATCTATAAGTGTGAGATTTACTCTATTTTCTTCAATTCTCGCAGCGATCGCCAACAAATTCGCAAGTCCCTGACCGCACTATGCAGGTTACATGCATACATTTGTTTTGTTTTTATTATTTTCATTATAAATGAATCAAATGTTAGTATTTGCATTGAAATAGATTACAGAATATTTTGCATTAATGCACAAATAGTTTGCATTAGAAAATGATTATGACGTCACTATAATCAGTGAGGAGATATTATGATGAATCGCATAATCATAGCAAAACACATTTGATTCGTGCTAGATTACTGAATGAAAATATTGGAAACTGGTGTTTTAAAACATAAAAAAATCAATGTAAATTCAAAAACATGTAAAATTTGATTAAGAAGAATCATGCATTATCCCCTATATTATCAATTTCATCATATAAAGGCGCAAAATGAAGAATAACGAGACATTCTTATTTTGACATTGATTTAACCATATAAAATAAAGGATCTACCTTGTTCTGTGTGCAGATATATCTTGCTCCAAAAGCATTTTGTTATTGCTCTTTCCCTTCTATATATTTTTGAACAAATTGCGTTGATGTTATTGCCTCTGGACAATTATCACTTTACAGGAGTACCCAGCGATTTATTCGGTGAAATATCTATTCTTTTCCAATTTCTATCTTGCTGGCATTTCCACAGAACAGAATAGATAAAATATTGCATTTTACATTATTTGCATTGTCCTGGCGTTTTATAAGAATAAAAACCCCACTATATAATATGTTTCTAATATTATTAAAAACTTCGGATTCAAATAGAAATTATATTAAGGCATAGAAATATAACTGAGATGCACTTGTTCATATAAGATATATAACAAAGCACAAAAGCAGTACAAAAAGCGAACTTTATATCATATACCGAAAAGTAACGTTTCAGAATGTAAATGTTTTATTCTGCTGGCCGACCTGTGCAAAAGTTGCTTGCACAATATTTTCTTTGTTCCTGGCTGGCAAATTAAGAATAAAATCATTCCATAACTAAAACTAATTATCAGATTTAAAGAAGTTTAGAGTTCATTTCATGCCAAATGAAGTAAAATTATACACTTAAAAAAAAAAGGCCCGTTGGGTACTCCTGACTTTATATATAAATATACAATTTTCCAGGGCTTTTATCACTTATCTGATTTTCTTGGTACATCTATAAGCACATATATTTCATTTAATTCTTTTTTGAAGCCATAATTCCTTTAAAATATAAGTTAATTGTGATTTTAAATAATAATTGTTTCAAATGATGTTTCCCTTTGCAGTTATTTTGTTCTTCTGAGGATAAACACGGCACAATAGCGGGTTGTGATGACGCACACAAAAAATAATTACGTCATGTCATTTTTACGTTATTTTTGGTACTAAAAGAAACCTTATAACGTTACTTTGTGACCAAAAAGAAACCTTTTTAAATAGGACATAAAATACACGTGTAAAACTAGTTTTATTTGTATGTTACCGGAAAACCACCATGAGGAAACGTTTTAAATTGGTTGTATGTTTACTGGGTAAGTACTTAGCACATATATGAAGAGTGCATCACGAGCAGTTCCTCAAAAAAGGTGTTCCCTAGCAAATCCCAGCTGGCTTGGAGATTTTGAGGAAATTCGTTTTTGCTTAGAGATTTTTGCAGTTTGAGGAACACCTTTTTTGATATTTTTTTTATTTTGTGACAATAAATGAGAGTAATTAATTGCAAATTGGTCCGAATTGCTTGCACTTAGTCTTATAACCTGCTATTTGTTATTAATGATTGGTAATTTAGTTATATTAAACAGTTTAATTATTGCAAAAGGTGTTCCTTTTTTGCTCAAAGCTGGCTAGAAAAGGAGGAACAGCCCAGCTGGCTTGAAAACATGAACGCATTTTTGCTAAATTTTAATGTCTAAAAAAGAGCGCTTTATAGTTGCTAGTCTTAGTCAAGTTGTTTTAAGGTAATTTAGCAACTTTTTGAAAAAAGTGACGCGGGGTGCCCTTCATATATGTTACCCTCGAAATCTTTATAAATAAAACCTGTCTGGATTTTATATGGATACTTACGTTTTTAATTTATCCAGGAATTCGAGAAAGTAGTGCGAGCACGTGAAGGCGTAGGGATTTGTAGTGAGCTTGACCGGATGTTGATAACTTTGGCGGAAAGGCAAGACAATGTGCAAAGTAGTGCCGTTCCCGACTCTCTGCTTTCTAAACCGGAAACCTCCGCCTCTCAAAATAGTGCCGTTTCCGACTCACCGCTTTTTAAACAGGAAACCTCCGCATCTCGAATGGGAGATACTTTGTCACCTACAATGTCAACTATGGAGGGCAATCGATTAACAATAGACGATGATGTGAAACCTTCATTTATGAAGGGCAAACAATTGACAACGCAAGATGGTATTAAGCCATCATTAAGTAGCATTCGTGATGGAGGAATTGAGAAACCAAGAACTGAAGCTAAAAAGAAGTCTTCATCAAGAAAAACGATTAAAAATGCTTTAGCTGATACGGTAACAGAACGTCCTTTTACCAGAAGTAGAATGGTACAGCATGTCGAAATAAATGGAAATGATGGAAAACGCATTAATGGTCAAAAGGGTCAAAATGTGCATAAAAACAAGCAAGTAAAATAAATGCATTTTCTCATGTTCAGCACATCGGCCACAAGTAGCATAGAGCTGCTGCCACTTAATAAAATAGCGAATCATAATTTCGGATTAAATCATTCCTGTGCGTCTGTTTTGCCGTCAATTGAATCATTATATGCTTTAAACGCAATATATATACCAAACATAATAAACAAATATCCGAATGAATATGGAATTTTGATGATTAACGGTTATTGAAGTTTCGCAATATGCAACAGTTGATCAAATAACCTTATTTTTTTATTCTCCAGTGTTATGTACATTTATGATCACTCTGTTGTGGTTGATATTGCAAAAAGTATGACTGAGTATAACATTTCACAAACATACAAGAATATAGAAATGGTGATTGCCTTTATATGGTATTATTCATAGCTGTGTTTATTTTTTCCTTTATATTAAATTTTTACTTTGGTAAATATGATTTTCAACTGTATTCATGCCAAAATATAAAAGAAAAATATGAAGATCCAACTTGTCGATTAATCACGATATACTCAAGAACAGTTGTGAAATTGATTTGATCTTAATCTAGAGATATTCGTTATTTTACTGTTATTTATTGACTCAACATATTCAGGTGATGAGGTGACAGGAATAATACATTTTAGACACATAGGTAACTATTATTTAAAAAACAAACATTTTAAACATCTGAGATTGCATAGAAGTTTATTGTATCAGATAGCGTATTTATATTAAATAACTAACTATTAACTATTATAAATGTATAATGATATGCGTTAAAACATGGTACTTCAGTATTTCATATTTATAAATTATAATTTACTGCTGGTCTCAAAGCAAATATAACACATCATGCTGTTCCTTATTAAGTAATCAACTAATTAACGAATTAACTAATTATGATTATCGAGAAGCAATAAAATACAAGAAAATATATATAGCTGAAGTTAGCTTAACATGTCTGATATCGAAGCCAAAGAATGTTTCAAAAATTAGTAAAACTAAAAATATATATTGAAACTCTTTGAGTTTGATCTGTTTTATAACATATTTTTAACGAATATAAATATTCATTATGTATAGTATATCAAGAATAATATATATATAAAATGCAATCTAATATAAAAAAAAATTCTATTTGTGTTAATTATATAAAAAAAAACATAAAGGAATACATCAGTTAAGTTACTTTCCCGAGGAGCTTAAAACATTGAACAATGTCACATTTTGCTGGCAGCGTTTTACTGGCAATGATTTTTAAACTTGCCTTGTTGGCAACAAAATAGTATGTTTAAGTTCAAGAGATAATATTTTATCGCTTTATTCTCCATACAATTACATACAATTGCGTATTTTGCAACATTTCAAACTTGTAATATCACATTTTTTTGCGTAGATAAACAAATATATAACTATCAGTAGTGTCGTTCTATCTACCATTATGGGGTATGTTTGTTTTTTTTTTCAAAAAGGATAACGATAAATTATAAACCTTGCTAAACGTCATTAAATAGTTCAGTTGTTCATGCTTAATATAAAGATAGGTAAAAAGAGTAACACCTACAAAAATGTAAGACAAATGCACGTTTTCTGTATAAAGAGACAGTTGATAGCTATTAAAACAAGTGTCGTATGAAAAATATTGAACTTGCTTACAGTTCTTAAAATTGTACATTGGAGAACGGAGCTTTCCTATGCATCCGAATAGAATCTGTATTTGAACAAAAACCGGGCGTTTCAAACAAAATCAAAATAGGATTGCAGAAAAATAATAATTGATTTTTATCTAAAAAATACGCATATTATTTATATAAAAAAGGACAAAACATGTGAATACTTCCAATAAAGAATGATACATTTCTTATTATAAACTTCGAACCGTATTATAACATAAAGTCACCTTGCAGCACAGGACTTCATGTCAATGCACTTAAAAATAAGTTAACATATATTTTATGCAAGCGTCTTTTATACGAAAGGTTTTGGCAAGGTGTCAGTTTCAAGCAATTTATTTTTCATGTCACTTATTCATCACATTGACTGGAATTTCAATTCAACCCTACTTCCTTGTTATTGAACCATTGTATTTTATTTATAGTAAACTTTATGTGCACATCCCTAATAGCATATCAAGCGATGAATGCGAAGAAATATACCTATATTTAATTTTATACTATCTGACCCTAACAAAGTTATTAAAGTGTCACAATAATTAGAATCGTAAATGGTTGTAGGCTTATGTGTTGGATACATTTAAGCAATAAATATGAAGTGCATATTTTTAATTTGGATAGCGATCACATTACATGTTGGTGGGCAATCAACGTCAAATAAGAAAGAATATTCAGACACTGAGGATAAAATCATGCTCCTCGAGCGTGCTGTGATTGCTTTGGACTCAAGATGAGCATCATCGGAAAATGTGAATGCTGAATTAAGAGTGCAATTAAACTCATATGATGGTAACTTATTTCTATGATTTGTTGCTCTTCAACAGACAGATATTCACGCTATTTTTTAATAGTTATAATTTATTCAAAACAACTTGAAATAACCATATTCATATATTCAAGACACTAACTTCTGGCTCTTAACTGTAATTACAAGTGCAATGTTTATTCAGATTTGTAAATATAACTTACACTTTGGAAGTGCATGGTGCTTGTATTTATAAATTTTGCCATTAGATAATTTACATATGGTGACTTTGATTTAACAAAAATGTTTCCTCCATATTCCTAGTTCTGGAAGAACGTTTGGCAGCATCAGAACAACAAATCGTTTCACTGGAAGGTATCTTAACATTTTTATACTTGATTTATTGTAATGTTTACATATGCTTTTAATTGTTCTGAAATAATAATTATGAAAATAAAATAATGAGTTCTACTTACACAATATAAGCATGGTTAAAAACATCATTTATTCGTGCAACGAAATTGCCTAGTAAAATAAAACACAAAAAGATATATTGAGCGCATTGCTATTTCAATTTTGTCTAGTTTGATATATTCCTTATATTGTATATGTATAATTCTTTAGCACAACCTCAAGAAAATGGTACCTATTATTGTTCTCTTATATGAATTAAAAGTTTGAATAGTTATATGTTTTGTGGATTGTTACACATTTTTTATATATTTCAAATTTTCAAAGTTTGACATAAAGCTATAATATGTTAATATAGAGTGTTCTTCATGTTTATATTTTGATTCTTGGATTTTATGTTTTATTAAAAACGTTTGAGTACAGCAGAGGAAGAAAATGCAGATTTACGAGAGCAAGTCATCACATTGCAAGGTACGTACACTCGTTTAACCTATGACTGAGGACATGTATATCATACCAATACATATATATTCATCCATTGACTGAATCAACGCACGGTGAATTAGACTGAGTAAATATTTTGTAATATGTATGCCTACTGACATCACAATAATATGTTAACATTTTTAAATCCATTGATATGATACATATCATAAAAAAACAGTCCAAATGTTTAGAATATTATTGTTAATTTATTTCGTTTTGAAATTTGATATTGACACTTTTACTTTTAACGTTTAAGAACTAGAGACTAGCATTTCATAAACAAATTAAGCAACAACTCAAAATTGCAAACTTTTCTCGAAACAACCCACACCCCACTTGGTAAAAGTTGTTTTAAAAAAGATACTCAAGATTGCAAAATAAAAAAATGAATTATATGCCTAAACATGGTGGCCGTAGTGATATGCAAATTTTAACGAAGAAGAGTTTATTCAAACTATGAAACTTTTTGGCTCAAATATGGTATTCAACACTTTTGGACTGTGAATATACCTTCATCCATCACCGCACGTTGAAAGTTACAGACAAATAACCAAGTCATGTGCATATCCTTTGACTTAAAAATAGTATGTTAACACTTTTGATTTTATTGATCAATATTTCACTTATGCTATTTCACAATGTTAGTAAAAGAATGTTCTTCTTAAGCGACATTTCCTGTTTCCTTAACCCTTTTACAAGTTTCTTTTTGCCTATACATTAGTTCACCGTCAACTGTCTTATAAAAATAATGTCCAAGGACTGTGCCAATAGATACATATGTTAAAGAAAAAGGTAAACATTTCGTGAACGGCCAATACAATTTGCATTGTATTTGCAATCAGCATATTTATGACCCATTGCTCTTTTACATATGATGACAATTTATGATGATCTTTTAGATACCAATGCTGAAATCGCATTCACAGCTTACGCCCCGCCTGTTAGCATCCAGTACAACCACGCCGACAAGATTATCTTCCCTTACGTCATCCTTAACTTGGGTAGCCACTACAACACCTCCACCAGCACGTTTACCTGTCCCGTTGATGGTACATACCTATTTGCTGTCAATCTTATATCAGCAAATACGGGATCGATGCAAGTGCACATCATGAAGGACCTGTCTTATTTAGTCCAAGGTTTTGCGAATGAGATCGAGGGTGGACTCAACACGGGGAGTGCCATGGTTATCACTGCATGCAGGGCACAAGAGCAGATATGGGTGCGATCAAACATTGACGGATACATGTTCGGTTATAATGCATGTACCTTTGCTGGAGCCCTTTTGGCAAAAAGACAGCACTGATTTAGACCTAGACCATTAATGTTTAGACCTAGACCATTTATAAGCATAATTTTTAGCCTCAGACATTCTTTCGGCCTTCTTCAAGGGAAAAATATAATATTTAATACTCGATTGTTCAGTATGGAAATGCTGCTTATCGTATCTGTTGATATAAAAGTTAACCTTTTCAAACTATTATTGAATATTC
>LQRL01162392.1:16354-28571 GCA_001703475.1 Hydroides elegans
CTTTTCTTTTAGAATGAAGTTTAGTCTTCAAACTCTGCCAAGATCACTGCTTCAAGTTTTCTTCAAGATTCTGAGTACTATTCCTTGCTCCAAATGTAAGATTTTTCGTGCATATGGGCCCTGGATCTCTATGGCATTGAACTGAAAACAAACATTCATTATCAGTTGTGATCTTTTACGTTTTCAAAAACGGAAGGTTATTTTAATTTTATCAGCCTTTGGTCATACATTTTGTTTCATTACAATATTTTAGTAAATAAGTCTACCTGGTGGACAGCTGTAGAAAATCTGCATATACAGTTAAAACCACTTCCAATTTGACAACTGAAACGAATAAACGAATAAACGAATACGCATAAACGAATAAACGAATACGCATAAACGAATACGAATAAACGATTGCTTACGAATAAACGAATGCTTACGAACAAACGATAGCTTACGATCGTTTACGATAGCTTACGAATAAACGATAGCTTACGAATAAACGATAGGTTACGATAGCTGACGATAGCTTACGATAACTAACGATAGCTTACGATAGCTTACGATAGTCTACGAATAAACGATTGCTTACGAATAAACGATAGCTTACGATAGCTTACGCTAGCTTACGATAGCTTACGAATAAACGATTACTAACGATAGCTTACGAATAAATGAATGCTTACGAATAAACGAAAGCATACGAATAAACGAGACACGAATAAACGAATAAACGAATACGAATAAACGAATAAACGAATATTAATAATTATGCTTACGATAGTCACATTGGAAGTGGTTTTAACTGTAATCCACCACAAAACCAGCTTCACATGCGTTGATCACTTCCCCTGTATACTCATGGCTACAGCTTTGTTTTCCATTGCATCGATTCAACAGTATAAACCAAGCACTTGGGTTGTGTTCTGACATCATTACTGTGCAATCCTAGGGCCATAATTTATCAAAATCTCAGCATTCTAAGACTTGGTTCTACGGCGACAAAGACATTTGTTCGTTTCACTGTTTTCTTTATAGGATTTGAAAATAAAACTGACATTGTCACCGTGGAACCAAACCTTTAGTCTGAGTACGAAATCAAAAATATTTGTCAGAAATATGGCATCAACAAGTCATAATTACGATTTTAAAAGGAAGTTAGTTGACAATCCCAATGGATTCGTGATCGATAACTTTTAATTATTGACGGTAACGTAAGTCGCCTACGGCACTCTGTTATAGTAGAAATAATGTCCTTACGTATGGCCTCCCGTTTTGCAAATTTGTATTTAATGTTCGCTTGGTGCTTAGACCCATGGACAGGTAGACAGCAACCTATTTTTTGGGACGTCTCTGTTAATTCAGGCACCCCTGGAAACACGTTGGTCATCTCCAAAAACAAAGTCATCTCTCTTAAATTCGTGCACAATTGACTCAACATTTATCGATGTCGAAATATTATATAAATTACAAAAGCCAGAAATAAAAATTTTAATCAAACGTTTATCCGATTTTTATCGAAATTCAACGCAGTTTTAAACCCAAACCGAGACAACTGGGGGTCTGTTAGGCTGTTCATATTTATTCTGTCCGTCTGGCTGTATCTCAGTTTACACGCGCCATAACTATGAATTCAGAGTATGGGTGATTTATTCCTCTAAAGGAAACCGCTACTGGAAACGTGCACCAAGGAATAAGTTTTGATTTCTGGTCCGAATTTATGAAATATGACGGAACTAAACCAATTTCAGTTGTTCAACTGTGAGTGCTGGATATGTAAATTCAATCTAAGGAGTCAGTTTATATGCTAGAAATGCTTGTACTGTATGTCTGAAAAAGAGCCGATTTTCAAGTTGGATAAAGAATAATAAAATTAAACCACTTTTACTAACCGTGAAAACATTCATTCAAAAAGCAGCCATACTTTCATGAATCGGAAATGGTGTTTATACGTCAATCCATTTTAAATAATTATTATTCTTGCCCCATTTCGTTTCAATTGAAAGAACCGTCCTTAAAATTAGGATGGGGGTCTTCATTTTATGACAGAATTGGCATGACATTCAGCTAAGGTGTCAGGTAAATTTAGGGTGTGAGCAGGGGGGGGGTACTTTACATTCTTGTCTATTTTTATGAAGTCTGTAGCGTTGAATTCACAGTTCCCCAAAATATATTCCACGAAACATTTAACTCTGATTGTATTATTCTATTAAAAAGTTTGAATTGTCTCGAATTGCCAGAAACAATATAAATCAGTCCTCCTTCGGATGCACACAATAATTTCGGTATAAAAATGCGACAAAATATTTTAAAAATACGTTTTCGTTGATAACTTTTATATTTGAAAACGTTGAATTTTGTTACTTTCTAAATCAACTTTTTTTTCAATAGAAATTTGCAACGCTTAAAATATTTTGCATTGCATTCACCGTTTAAGCGCTATAAGCGTTTAAAGTATACGCGAACCTGTTGCTTCCCCTTTAACTCCATTGATTTAAACATTGTACAGGTATCTCGGCTGCACCTCGGCACAGTAGAATATTACATTTGATGGACTGACCTCGAAATCTATCCTATAGAATAATTGATCGAAAAGTGACGCACTTTTGACCTGCTTGGCATCCTTTATATCAAATGTCTCATATACCAGTTTTAATTTAACATCGATATATAACTCGTTAGAACACACTATTATTAATGTTCAATATAACGTTACTTAATTTTAATTAACAGAACCGAGTAAAAGATAATTACGAAATAAAACTTGGAAAAACGACATGATCGAAAAGTGACGCACCTACAGTTATTTGATGATAAAAGCATCAACGTTGTATTATTTGGAGATTTATTTGTATTTTTGATATAAATTATTTATTTAAAGGTCAAGCAAATAATAAAAAGTAGGAATAACTAAGAAATAATGACATGATATAATGATCATTGGTTAAATAGTAATAAATTAAATAGTGAATAAGTTTTATAATTTCTCTCTAGATTATATTATGCGATACAATTTACACATATATGTTATTAGATCGCTATTTCGTGTTTCGTGTTTATTTCCATATAATAACGTAATTTGATACGCTTTTTCAAATATTAACATTCAATATGGTTACTTTGATTCTCCAATTGAAACAGTCTAGAGTAATGTCATGGAAGATAGAACCTCTTTAGATGGACGAAGTTCTTAATTGTGTACTATAGTAAAATAAAGTATCAACACTCTTAATCGATCTTTTATTATATCTAGTCGTTTACAACCTTTCGAGTACCAGGGTGCGTCAATTTTCGATCATAACACATGTTTATTTTTATGGTCTAATTTGACATGTACTGAGTCTGTGGTTAATGAGATTTTACTGCGATTACATGATTTTGAAAAGTGACCATAGTGTGTTCTTTTGATATGCTTATCGCTTGTGAACTTAAGTCATTGATGGAGAAATTTGATATTAAAGCCGCAAAGCAGGTCAAAAGTGCGTCACTTTTCGATCAATTATTCTACAGTGAAGCTCCTTTATGAATTATAAACATAAATTAACAGGGCTATGGGTGTTAATCAATCTCTACTGCACACTCCGGCGTAGTGTCTTTAAAAGGCGTTTGTGATTGAAATGGTTCCATTAGCCCTTAGCCACAATTCGCGTGTGATAACGCAAAACACATACAGTGTAAATGCTGCTGCCTTTCTATTCATTTCGCAACTCCGGACTCGAAGAGTTAACATTTAAAAAACAACGAACGTGAGAAAAAGCGCTGGTAAATACAGTTAAAACCATTCCTTATAGGACAGCTGATTCGAATAAACGAATAAATGAACACGAATAACTGAATAAACGAACACGAACAAACGTATAAACGCATAAACGAACAACCGACCAACCGAATAAACAAACAACCGAACAACCGAATAAAAGATATGAAGGATATGAATAGAAAAGCATGCGGTCATTAATTTATTTTTCAAAATGCCTCGACTGTCATTGGAACTGCGAAAAAGCTGCGATTCACATTAGAGCGGAGGGAATGTCTTCTGAAGAAATTAGAAAAACTCTGGAGGCCCAGGGTCACATCATTGAAAAAACCTGGCCTTTATATATTATTCAAGAAATTTGACCAACATCAGCAGATTGAGGATTGAAAGAAAAAGCAAAGATCATCAATCCCGCTTGGGAGATGATGTTTTAAAATATATTCCAAATCATAGCAATACTGTCCATTTTTTCAAATGCAAAACTCACCACGTGTAAGCATGACAAACACCACTCGCTTGATATGACATTGAACTCCCAATATATTGGCTAAATAGAATGACTCAATAAAGTATTTTTGTCTACTTCATTTAAATAATATGAATTGACACATTGGCAATTAATGGGAGATTATATATTATATATTCAATTTGAATCAAGTATCTAAGCCTGTTTAAAAAATGACACTGCAGTGAGCTGAAGAGAGTACATATAAGTTTTAGGGAGGAGGTTGGGGGTATATTACTATACAGACATCATAATGTAAATTGTAATAGTTGTTGAGATGGGAATCTTGCGTAAGAATATTTGAATCTTAATTGCAAATATGTTATCAATAAAAGACTAAACAAATCTTATATGAGTAACCGAATAAACGAATAAACGAATAACCGCATAAACGAACAACCGAACAACCAAATAAGCGAACAACCGAACAACCGAATAACCGAATAAACGATAAACGAATAAACGAAAAAAATGCTATACAGACATCATAATGTAAATTGTAATAGTTGTTGAGATGGGAATCTTGCGTAAGAATATTTGAATCTTAATTGCAAATATGTTATCAATAAAAGACTAAACAAATCTTATATGAGTAACCGAATAAACGAATAAACGAATAACCGCATAAACGAACAACCGAACAACCAAATAAGCGAACAACCGAACAACCGAATAACCGAATAAACGATAAACGAATAAACGAAAAAAATGCTGCGCACAACCGCAAATTTTTACAAAGATTTTGCCTATGATAGTCTATTTAGGAGTGGTTTTAACTGTATATATACTCCAGTAAAAAGTAAAAAAACAGTGGATCAGAAGTTGTGTGCATGCCTGCTTACTGAGCGGTATTATAAACAGTACCAATGACATGAACATAGATTATGATAAACTAATGACAACAAGAGGACTTTCTTTAAGCTTGACAAAATAGAACAGATTTCGCTACGACGATAAAACAACGTGATATTTTATATTTGCAATCGCCTCTTATTTATATCCTACTGTTATTTTAATAAAACACTTATAAATAAAATCCTGCAAAAAGTTGAACATTTAATGGGGTATAACATATAAATGGTCCTAAAGCTTTACACTTTTCGCAACGTCTTAGTATCGTGACATATTTCTATTCTAGAAAATAGTTCAGCATGGATTTCATTTTGTTATCCTTAAAATTGTCATGTCCTTTGATTGTGTGACAACAAAATACTTTACCATATTGAATATATATCATTTATACCTTGAGACTTATAAACAAATACAACACTCTAATGATGTAAAAACTGCATGTATTGTAGAAATAACATTTTTAATGGCTCAATGATACACAGCTGTTCATCCCTAAATCCGTACCTTAGCACAAAACTAAACAAATAACTAACTAACCAACTAAGTATATAACGTTATAGATGCTGTATTATTCAAGCTTTAAGAAGCAAAGCTAAAAATATTATCTAACATGAGTAAAGAACTGTCAGAGATACTTCTCATTATCATGGATTGATGTAGCTTTAACATAGAGCAGCTGTGTGATCATGCATGATGAGCCAGTATTGTATCAATCGATGAAAATAGTCAAAGGAAGTATACTTCATGGCACTATGTTATGACAAGATGGCATGTGAACTGATTTTTAAATTATTTTGACATTGATGTAAAATGTTTTATTAGATAAAAAAAAGTGCTTTGACGGCTTATGTATTTAATCTACCATTTTAAACCTTGCACCCATCAATTGAACATCAATCTCTACAATTCCGCTTTTATCGAAAGGGATTTTACATGAAGACATTCATTAAAAACCTTCATAAAAAGCGCTGTCTTGAATGGTAAAACACCCCCTCGTCAACGATATAATACATGCTGACAGGGTAGATATGGTTACATGTATATAGTTAAATCTTTAGAGATACTATATGCAAAATTATATGCTTCATACACAATCAAATGAATATTTCCTTCCCTATTGCATTTCGGTGGCTAACTGTTTATATTTTAGCCCCATGATTTACATGGCACGTTTTATAACACACATAAAATGGGCATAAATTGAATGCAATATACAAGTAAATAAATACATGTAAGGGATTAATAGAAGAACATGCAAGCAATAATGAAATAGATAAAAATGATGACCTTAAAAGCATTTAATATATTCACATTCATCTAACATGGTGAATAAGTTTTAAAAAGTATTTGAGACATGATTAATAAAAATGCACAAACTATGCATTTACATGTTAATAAATAATAATAAGAAGAGCTTGGAAAATGATCTAAAGTTGGAGTAGCAGCTCTTCTAAGAATGAATTATTTTTGATAGGTGTTGACGATAAAATGCATAATAATCACATTTTTTATAGTGATTGTTGTGATTCGTTGTTTTGTTGCGGTTAACAGTCAAATTCCAGGTAGGATGCATCAATATCTTACGCCACATTTACTTGTGAAAAAAAATATGTTCTCAAACAGATGAGCTTTTTATTCACAAAAGTTTTCTCATTTTGGTTTCATAGAATAACAAAAAAATAACTATTCAAAATGACTTGGCATGAAAGTATATTTTATGAATTATTGGTTACTTAATATCGATAAACATTAGCACACTCATGTTTTATCCCCCTGTTTTATCGTGTTTTAGTCTGTTTATACGTTCATGATCATTATAAGGGAACCAAATTTTCTAGTGTAAAAAACAAAAGTTGCTTAGAAAAAGAAGGTCAATTATTGACCAAACCTTTAAATAGTGTTCTGGTCATTGTTTGGAGTTTATATTAATGACGTTTGTGGGATAAATGCCGACTCTTATTTGGGTTAAAATATATCCTAACTAAAACTAACCTTACTCCTAATCGTCCTACCGCGTGGCCATAATGGCATAAATGAACTAATCAGAAGGCGTCAGTTCATGCTAACTACGGGGAACACACACATGGTCGAGATTAGGTTAACAGGCTCGTTGTGGGAGAGGAGTGGCGTACCCTCGATGGCAATGCAGCTAAGTTTGGCCGAAACGCTCAGGAAAAGATCTACGATCTAGTTTCGACTTTAGCATTTTTAATCTACACCTGACCTCTTAAATATAAGAATTTTCCGTATATTTTGTTGGACATTTTAGGGTGGAAAGTAGGTAATAAACCAAAAATAAGATGTCAATTTTTTTAAGCTGCGTATAATAATGCAATTTTGAATGTGTTTTAATCGATAAGTTAAATATATTACGTGTTTTCTGTGCGCTAAACCCCTAATAAGTTAAGAGCTATGATTTTTTGCTAACAGAATGGGTTCAAATCGAAGCTCATGAATATTATTTTTCATCAACTACGGCTGATTTTAATAATGCTCAAACAACATGTGAAGAAATGGGCTCTTTTGCCACAAGTATACGAAGTGTCGAAGAACAAAATTTTATAAACCAACAGCTTGATCAGCTCATATCAAGGTAAACCGTTCTTATTGAGAGTATTTTTTTCTATATAAACCTTCATTTTGGTTCATTTTTCTATTATTGAAAGAGATTCGTCCAAATTCGTCAAATACTTTTTTCAAACACTTAAATTGATCGGTAATTCAAATAAAAATAAAGTGTTTATTTGTTAAACATTACGTTTGCTGTTTTGACTTTACTTAAGTGATGATGTTTTAGCGAATATAGCCACTACTGGATTGGTTTATTCCATGAGAACGATGGATGTAATGGTTGCCGCAATCAGAACTTAAATAGCAGTATTTGTACCCGACAAAACATCAATCTATGTTGCGACTGTCGATTAGATTGGCAATGGACAGATGGATCACAAATGACATTTATGAATTGGATGTTCAATGAACCAACGGGATGGGGTAATCCGTGTGGACGAATCTCACAGGCTAATATTTATCATCCTGTCACAGAAGGGTTATTCTGGTTCGACTTTCCTTGTCGAGCAAAAAGCAAATTTATATGTAAACGTGTTATTCAAGGCAAGTAGATTAAAAATATGATTATCAATATATTAAAAATGCGTATGTACCTATTCAAAACTAATATTTGTCAAGACTGGCTTTTTAGCAAAACATGCTCAAACTTCCAACAATTTTCCTTTTCCGCTATTAGTAAAAAGTTTAACCCATATGTGTAACAGTATATGCTCTAAGCCATAAAATCAAATATATATATTTATATATATAAATGAGCCATATATAACCTACTCAATATATATCAATGGATTATCCGATTTGTGATTCAGATTATGTGCCAGTTGGAGAAACCACACATTTTCCTGAAGTAAAGGATGATTTGCAAAGCAATAACAAAGGCGAGAACGACAACAATGGTATAAATTGTCATTTTTGGGGTGTCTTTTCCAGTCTTCAATTTTCCTAATCTAGAAATAATCTCTGGATATCGATATGAATATTTGCAAAAATTAATTTTGACAAATGATGCATAACTAAATATTGGAATCGATCTAAATATATAATAACATTATTTTAATAGAATGTTTGTCATTTATAAGTATCTATTTCAGAGCAAATGGCAATCGGTGCTATTATTGGGGCAAGCAGTGTTGTAGCGTTGGTTTTGATTGCAGGCGGGATATATTTTTTTGGACGAAAAAGTCGGAGCAAAAGGTAGGATCCCTGTTAAGATTGGCATTTAATAGATAGTTATAAGCAAAAGTAAGTAATCATTTATTAAAGAAATATATCAGTTGTAAAGGTTGTCTATTTTTGGTTTATTTGTTCAGAAAGGTAAATGAGACATTTATTGAGAAATCATATTAACGCCTTTTAATCATGAATGTTTCACTCACAGAAAAAATAATATACAAAACGAAAACGTCTATTATAATAACGCGGGAGCTGACGCTTTACCATCAGAAAACAACCTACCTCAAAGATCAAATAACCCCAACCATACCGCCATCAACACCACGCCACGCCTAGAAATCCACACCCAAAGTGGCGAATATGAAGCTATCAATATGGAACAAAATCATACCCGTAACAGTGACCGCCACGACGACGCAGTTCGGGCACAAAGGGAGGCCAGAGTGAATCCAGATTTAAATACCAACTATGAACCGGTCGATTTTATAGAGGAAGAAATTACCTTTAATCCAGAGTTAAGTACAGACTATGGGCCGGTTAGAGTTAACCCGGAGTTAAATGCATACTATGAGCCTGTCAATTTTGCAGAGGAGGAAATTAGAATAAATCCAGAGTTAGCCACGGCCTATGAGCCGGTCAATTTTGTCGAAGAAGAAAACAGAGATGTTTTAAATAGCTACACGTCATTTGCCCAAGCTAATACAGAGGATGTTGAAGGTGATGACTATGAAAGACCTGATTCAGTCAGTGTAAGGAATGACATGGTTACTGGGCCTAACGCAGGAGCATAATTGCTTGAAGAATAATGTGTACGTTAATATTTTTAAATGTTGGTTTGAGTTGTTCAACTGTAACGGACAATAAGACTTTCTCTGACTTTTACCACATACACATTGTAAACCATTGGGTAACCTGGAGAAAAACGTATCAATGTATCTAATTATTGTGAAATGTTTCAAAGCGTGTAATAGTGATTTGGGTGCATCTATCCCATTGATGCTCTAACTAGAATGTTTATAAAATGAATATTACTTTTCAATGTTTTACGACACCATTCAATTCTACCAAAGAGCAATGCCATATTACAATAAAAGTATCTTATATTGAAGATCCAGTCGCATCATTCGAATATATGTAAGCATAGTCCTCTTCATTTATTCTGTTTGTTTTATCCTAGCGACACATTCAATCTACCTATAGTAACTTTTAAATCATCATTCACGCATGTAAATACCCAATTGCAATTTAGGAAATATTTATCTTATATTGACTATACAGTCACGTGATGCAAAGCTGTATATGTGGACTCCTCCTTATAAACCATGTGTTGAGGTTCTCCTTACTGCTTCACGGATGAAAAAGAAACAGGTTAACAAACAAGACACGCACTTGACTTCACTTCATTTGTGACATTTTTTTAAAAAGAAGAACTTCAAACGTTTCCAAGTATAATTTAATCACAATAAAGTTTGGCTATTCATTTCATCATAGTGATGTTTGGTGACTTGATATCCTAAATTTATAATTTTGGTTATGACCAAAAACTATGTGCGGCTACATTTTGATCTACATAAATTTCGGCATTTATTTACACACTGACGATAATCGATTTACTTACCCACTCAGCAAGACGTCCACGGACGTTTAGCGGACGCCCTACTAGGGGCCCTATGAAATTTTTCCGGACGTCCTTATTCATTACAGACGTGGAAAAGACGTTATATTGACGTCGCGTCCGAGTCGGACTTAAGAATTACGTTCGGCGGACGCCGGGACGTAAAAGAGGGTCAGTAAAACTTTCATACGGGCCCAAAGTAGGTCGTCCTCTGGACGATCCTTGCCGAGTGGGTACTTTGAGCATACATCTCGCTGATAGATGCTCAATATAATAAGGGCGACAAGCTGAATCAACACAATTAAGCTAAGACCTATTATGCCGATCATCCATGTATCTGTAATGAAAACAAAATAAGTTCCTACATGAATCTTTGTTTTCATATAATATTCAACGGACGATGCCATAAAATGTGTCGAAGTTATGCATGTCTTAATCTATCAACTAAACTGATAAAGTTTTGAACATTTCTATCGTGTTAAATCAAGAAAAGGAAAACCTTTATACCTAAATCATACGATTGTGTGCCTGTAACTGTGATTTGTGATATTCTTGGCGGAATCTCTATAGAAAATGTTTGCGTTATGAATATTTCTAAGGTGTTGTGAAATCGATGATAGCTATTTATATAAATCGATTTACATAGACAATTTTATATATGTTTAGCAATGCAGCTATGATATATGACTCAACATTATGGCAATTAGACATAAACAAATTTTAGTGAATATGCTAATGATATGTTACTAGTTG
Organism: Hydroides elegans; assembly: GCA_001703475.1. Taxonomy (NCBI): domain Eukaryota; kingdom Metazoa; phylum Annelida; class Polychaeta; order Sabellida; family Serpulidae; genus Hydroides; species Hydroides elegans. Next base: position 27,566 of record LQRL01162392.1, read on the forward strand.
TGATATATCGTTATTACTGTGACCTTTTATGAAATGGTGAATTAGAAATAGTGTGACTAATCTTAGAATGAGAAACATCTCGTTTAAAACACCAAAGATACGTAATCGTGGCCCATATCTAGGTCCATATTCATCAAAATCTAAGAATGCTCACATTCTAAGAACGATAATAATATTTCGGTATATGATTTTATTTGAATCTTCTGAAATAGCTTGATCTTCCTTCAGAAGGCGTGATTATACCTACTTGATGGCTGTAGTAACTGAAACTTCCAGACTACTTATACATGTAATGTGGAATAACATCTTAAATCTACACGCTGAGACATCTCAAATACGATCTTTAACAATATATGCATATGCTCACCAAAAAAGGGAAATGTACATGACTTCAAAGGGTTATATGTATCTTGTTTTGTGAGCGGATCCTTATGAAATTTGATAGACATACAATTTCAAAAATACTAAAAGTCTTGTAATCTTACAAATCGATTTGAAAAAAAAAACAATGTAGCAGAGCTTTAACCGTTATTGATGTCAACATTCCGTGCTATAATTCGACAGAAACTATTCACACGATCAAATTGAGTGTGTCCACCACCTACAGTCAACATATCCTGAATACATCGTGTCATCAACATAACATATATGCTGATGATTGCCTGGCAGAGGGTGTGCCACTCTTGATAAGATTCAGTGTGCTTTTGCGCGGCATGTTGTCGGGATCGTGTAACTCTCTGGATGGTACCAGGAGTACTATATCGGGTTATTAACCGTAAAAAATACCCACCTGGGCAGCGTCTCCATGTTTGTATCAATACGATAGCCTACACAAACATCCCCGATATGGGAACGGGTATTTTGACGTATAAAGATGACGCAACAACTATGGGTCAACTTGGGTGTTGTATATGGTAACGATGAAGCAATTAGCAACAAGGTTCTCATTAATAATCACGTGTCTGGATCACAAGCCATACCATATTGCCCTCTGGACCATAACCAA
>LQRL01162402.1:0-12892 GCA_001703475.1 Hydroides elegans
ATGTAAATATGTACCTTTTTGCCCCATTTTAACAGCTTAACATTCTATAGTCCACAATATATTCCAATATATGTTTTCATTATTGAGTGGTGCTTTCATAAACACGTTTGTTACACAACTGAGGACAAAAGAATTGTTTTAATAGAATCGATATTTTACCGTGAATATCATTGAGCGACGTGTCAGGGAATTCAGTTTATCAAAGTCAAATCTAAAAGGATTAAGGGTCTAAAGTTGGAAACGTATTTCAGTACACAATATTATTTTATAATCAATACATTTTACATAAGGGCTCTGCTGGCTGTTACAGTCATTCTGAGCACATTCAAACAACGTTGAAACAGCAATTTGATTGTGAGTGTTAATTTAAAAGGTCATGTCAACTTCTCATTCAATGACGACATTTAGCGGTTGATCCATATTAAATGGCTGAATGATCTTACATGAGAGTAGATGAATGACATCATACTCAGTGTAGTAGAATGTATATGTATGAATAATAATGTTTACATGTTGTGACGATAAGGATACGTGACAATTCTCAGTGATTACCATATAAATGGCCAGACCAATGCGAGCCATCAATCATCGTTAGAAAAAAACAATCTGGAGAAGTTTGACATTTGTTGCAAAATAACCTATTAAAATCAACAAAGAGTCACGGTCTGGTTGGATTTAAAATTAATCTTAGATTCTCGTTGCTATTCAAATCTATGATTAAATATAATTAAGTTTACCAATTATGATGCATGTTGTTTGAGCTCAAAATCCAGTTTTAACCTATGTCTGGCTTTAGATTCAGTTCCAATGTATGTTTATTCCATAGCTGTTTTTTTATTGTTCCATCCTTTTTTGACGATGGTTATAATGCGAAACGGGTAGGAGAATCAGGAGAATGTTATGTATTATAAGGAAGTTGCCAGTACTTAAAAGGTTGACATAAGTTGACAGATTTAAATATTATTGGTTATTGGTATGATTTTAATCCAAATGAGAAATAAGAAACGCATTTTATTGAATGTTTGCGATTTACAATCAGAAACGAACATCATTCCAAAGTTCCGTAAACAATAAATGGAAATCGTTCCTTTATTATCACATCGATGTTTATGTCATCATAGAACCGCGTCACAATACACCAGACATCCCAAAAGCATTGTGTCTTATTATGTATTTTGGCTGGGATCAACTGCTTTGAATACATTCATCGGTAGGTGGAATCGGTAAATATGATTTCTCGGCAAAATCAGCGGTATTTCATTCGCAATAGATACACCATATTTATATCAAAGTGGAATATATGTTTAATGATCCAAACGAATGAATCCGATGCTGTATATATGTTGTCCTGAACATCACCTCAGAAGGCAAACACACGTAAAGAGCTTAGAGCATACATATGTTACGTGCAATAACCATGTTTTTGAGTCAACCGCACCATCTTTAAGTTTGATCTATTTACTAAAATACTTATACGTTTGAAAATCATCTGACAAACATATTATAACAAATGACTAATAACAAAATGTTCTGACAAAAATATGAATTATTTCTCAAATAGTGATAAGAATGGCAAAACTAATTTTATAAAGATGTGTTTTTAAAGATTTACGTCCACAAATAAGTCCATTTTAATTAACGTTTAATGCCTATGCAGCTTGAACTACCCATGCAAAGTGAATATGTGTAGTGTGCAAACATGTCTCTTGTGATAAACATGTGAAATATCAATATTTTATTTTAAAAAAAAATATGGAATTAACTGCATTGTGCACAATCATGTCTTGTGTTCTTAACATGTGATAATTTGTTGCAAAGATGAATAGATATTAAAGGCGCTTCTCTCAAAACTATGGTTTTGCACAAAACGGGTTTATACGCTAAGCTCTTCAAATATATTATTAAAGTCTGAATACACAATGGATAATCAATCATCCAAATTAGAAAAGAATCAAGGTTTTGTCAAAGTTCCATGAAAATACCACCGAACGATGGCTGCATTTCAACTGATAGTGTGCTTTTAGTTTCATAGCAAAAACAGCTTATGCGTGTGAGGAAATTGTTACCTAACATGATTACTTTTTATAGGTATAATCATCAAAACATAATCAACATAACATGATCACAAAACATAACACCCTTGATATTCGTTTTATTCAGATTTCGATGTTTGAAATATATGCATCCTATCAATTTATTGATTCTTTAGAAAGGAATAAATCGAGTTCTGAGCTACTTATATATACTGATGTACACTTGAGAAAATTTCGATTTAGATTCTCAGACAATTTTATTGAACAAATTACAACAATATAGATATGTTTTAGAAGGCAGTAATTTTTCGATAAAAAATGTCTCCACATATTCAGATCTACATTTATTTTAAGTTAGTATTTCAATTTCTATTGCCGATGATTTAATCATAAAGAAACAATCATGACCACCCTCGATGTACGGACTTAATGGTAATGAAAGTGTCCGTAATTTAAAAACGGTAACGCAAATTGTGTAAGGCAAAACACCATAAAAATCCAATGTATATTGCATATCTAAAATGTTTGGATCAAATATAACTTCATTAGTTTTCTCATTTGTATATGAAGTATCATTAATTCTAATCATATTGCAGGTCAAGTATAATATACAGAAATTCTAGTATTGACAAATTAAATAAATCGTCAAGTTACAGACACAGACAAAGAGGTTACATAACTTTAATCTTCTTTAAACGGAGGCATGAACCGTAACATTTTTTCGGTATGTAGCGATACTTAATTTAGTGAAAGAAATGTGGCACGTGCATATCAATAAAATTGTTTACCCTTGTAAGTCAATAAACTTGTTGGTGTAATAGCACTATTATAACTTTGCTATTTGCTTTCTATTGTTTACAAGATAGTCTGTAGACGGTTGTGTCTTACAATATAAACTTGTATTTACTTATGTTTATCTGAACGTATTAATCAACAACATTAAATAACAATGTTTTTTTTTACTTAAAAATAATTGCTCAATAAAAAGTAAATAACTGTCATCGATTTTTGAAAGACATCTTACACTCTGGTTGCTTCCATGTAATCTAATCTAAATTGACACGACGCTATTCTAAGCCAGAAGGTATGTGGAGGGAATCAAATTCATAACACAAAGTGTCCAAAATTGACCACATAGGGCAAACTTTATGCCTTTTACAAACTTAAGCTAGTTGTTTAATACGTTCACGTATTATTAGTTATGTGGCCACAGTTAAGAATAGTCCAAACTCACGGACATGGACAAATTAAATCATCTTTATAACTCGCACAGGTGTATATCCAGCAACCTAAATCATCATTTTGCAATGATTATAATGATGTATTTATATTATGCTAGTCCATTTATTGACCATACATGTTTTGATAGCAATATATTGCATATCTTTGATATGGACGCTATCAGAAAAATGAAATATAACCCGCATGAAAATCAACAATTATCCATAATTTTGATCTTTGCTCTGACTATCCTGTTGTTGTTTCTTTTTTTTTTCATAAATAATATGATATAAAAAAAGAAATATATTACTATACTAATTTATTCATGTAACCATAGATTTTTATGCAGAATTTCCGTGTGCTGTATTTAAAAATCAAAAATAGAAGGTGGTATCCTCATCATTTTCTTTGCTCCGACATAGAAGGATGACATTGATATTTGAACCTTGATATTTTTCAGAAGTTGTCTCGTTTTCATTGAACTCACTTAAACGTTTTAAGATGTTGGTCAAAATTTGGAATTAGTAATTATTGGTAAAAAATATAAAGTTTTGCACGTACGTTTTAATTCCATAATCTGGTTGCCGCAATTGAAAACACATCGTAATGTGCATACATTATGTGCTAACTAATGCTTGTTGAGGAGAAATGCAAGTATTTTTCATTTACATTTGTTATAAAAATTAGATGAAAACAGTCGTCATCATTTATAAAAAAATGAGAAATATAGCGAGATAAAATAAACCAATATTGTTGTTATGTACGTTATATAATTAAAATGTTTTGGTTCAACAGTCAACTTATCAAAATAATCGGTATACTGATGTATCAAGACATTTTACGAGAACATCAAAAACGTTTCAATTTAACATTCAATCATTAGATATGTATAGATCAAAATAACATTTCGTTATGTACGTTACTTTAATTATACATTGTTTTATCAATTTAGTTCGTTTGCTGTATTTTTTGAGAAAACATAACTAAAAGGTGGTTGCAAAATATCCTCATTATCATAAGATAAATAACATTGGGATTCGACTCTTTATTTACTCTTTATTTAAGTTGCACTGGTTTTTATTGAAATCACTTAAACATAGTAAGATGTTGGTCAAATTCAGGCATTTAGATTGCGAATTTAGATCTGATCCCCGATTTGGTTTATATTTATATAAATATAAAACTATTTTTGTATTAAATTTGGTATAAAAAAATGGTAGATGACAACAGTCACAATTGTTTATTTAAAAATAAAAAATATAGAGAGAAAAACAGCCACATTTTTGTAACGCCCGTTACATAATTGTTCAGAAGTCCGCTTATCAAAGTGATCGGAATCAAGGCATTGCACGAGAGCATCCTTTCGAAAACATTTCAATTCAACAATCAATCATTAGATCTATATAGAACAAAAAAAATATATATATACAAATTATACAAGGTTAATTCAGTACAAGGTTAACTCAATTTAAAGAAGAATTGAAATAAAATGTGTTCAGGAAACAATATTCATACTTCCAATTCTCTATAGATGTTTCAATTATACGTAAAGCATAACGGGTTCTTAAGACCATTACATTGACATTATAATTGATACGAATACATGATGTCTTATGTTTTATGAATGCTATATAAATGCTTTAAATAACGTTATCATTGTTTTGTTTATTTAAAGCAAATACATGTATCATATATTCAACATGTCATAGCTTTTTATTCTCAAAAGTTATTAAGTTTTACATATTGATAACACAATTCCTATTATACATTGTAATAAATTAGAAAAATACAGTTTTGTTTTACTTTTTGGAGATAAATCTCAGAATACCTTCATATTCTCAAATTAATTAATCTTTACATATTGACAACTGAGATTTTATTTTATAGGACCTCAACATCTCAGATCACTTTCTCTGAATAGCATTAATGACAACATGCAGCTTGAAGTATGTGAGCATCTTTAAATTGATATATAGATATATCAAATTTATATGCAATTAAGAAGTATTCTTTTTTTCTCATTACCCTTGCATATTGAAATTTAAAGATAAGTCTCAGAATACCTTCATATTCTCAAATTAATTAATCTTTACACATTATTGACTGAGATTATATTTTTTAGAACATGAACATCTCAGGGCAGTTTCGCTGAATAGCTTTTAATGACAGCATGCTGCTTTAATTTTGTGAGCATATTTCAATTGATACTAGATATCTCAAATTAATATTTATTAAGGAAGTAATCTATTTTTCTCATTACCCTTGCAATGAATGATATAATCGCCGATCAAAAACATTAATCGATTTGTTCGTAACAATTGTTATATATAAACAAAAGCGTTTCGTTATTACGCAGTATATCAGCGTGTTATTATGTATCATTCAGGCTTATATAGGTAAAACAAACAGTTTATTCAATTGATAAAAGTTATTTTGTATAAAAAGTATGTAACTTTTTTATCATTTAATTAATAACTTTTCCATCAGTTTATTTGGACTTAAATATAATTGATTGAGGAACTATTCAATTTCATTATTCTCATTATCATAGAGCATTGTAATGTATCCGCAAGTATGACTTACATCGACCTAAATGTAATTGTTATAAGGTCTTGACAGGACCTTGAACACATCTCGCTAGAATTAAATGCAAACCAATAGCCACATATACAATTTTTCCTCGTGAAAACATGTTTATATATAAACAAGTATCGTTTTAGCTCTGTATATTATCATGATAATATATATCCTTTAGGCTTAAGAGGGTAAATAAGGTACTGATTTACTGAACCAATAAAAACTATTCTATAGATAAATATATTACAGGTTATTCATTTTGAACTACCTTTCAGTAATTAATCTAGCAGTTTATTCTTACTTAAGGTAAACTATATTTGCAGCAAGCCATGACCTAATTTCATGAATAAGGGCAAGGATCAAATTTCTTTTTGAACAACATACATACACGTCGGTGTGATTCGTACAATTTAAAAGAGGGACCTCCTCATCGTACCATAGTCTTTCGCAACGTTCCTGCCCCAGTGATAGCTGTATATCCGTATATATTGCATCCGCCCATTCGAACCTGCACTCGGAATCGGGTTGTCGCTCTTTATCTTGCAAAATATTAAATAATGCATTTTTTAAACGATACGATGTTATATACTTTTCTATATCTATAATCGCTGAAACTCCTAGATCTTGCGAAAGGACACCAGATGAGCAGATGGAGGCAAGGCGCAAACCCTTGGCTGTGATATAGCCGGCTTTTATATGAGTAGCTACATTACCCATTAGCGAAGCTTCTGCGGAAGAGTATGTGATAGGGAAATATATTTCCTTTGTTGAATAATCGAACCGCGACGCCTTGGCTAAGGCTAAGTATTCAGAACAATGTAATCCAAGCGGAAGCGGCATGGGTGGCTCGTAATCAGGACAATCAATTGCGGGAACAAGGTCGATCGAAACAGGTAGGTCCTTGAAAATAGAGCTGTTGTAGTAAGCCACAAGTCTTGATATTTTATCTTCGTAATGAAGAGAGTACTTGTTCAGTGATAAAATGCATCCATCTTCCTCTGCATGGTAGTCGACATCACTGACCTGAATCACGTTGTCGACGGCATCATAAAATGCACGATTCAATCTTGGAGTGATAACATTGGCATCCAAATCAAGTAAAGCATCCCAATGACTGCCCTTTGTCGCACTAAATGATACCCAGTGTTTATTTGCAGCGTAATCATGTTTAAGAATGCTCAAATGCAAGAAGCGACAGAGTACATCGCATTCGTCCGGGAAGTAACACTTAGTTTGTTCATGTATACTCCCGGACAGCTGGGGTTCAAACTGCATAGATACAAATTGTTCGTGTTTACTAAACTCGTGTGAAATCCTCAACGCTAATTGGATGGATAATCTGCCTATTATATTGCAATCGGTTCGGTAAATTGTATTAGACAGTGTTGCACACCTAACAGCATCAAAAGTAGAATTATAGATACCTGGCTCTTTCGTATTGTTCATCTTTATTGTTGATGATATATCACGTTTCGACAATATTATTGAGTCACTGCGAATGTTTATCATAAGCATGTTACCTGGCGTGTCTCTCGCAACGGTAGAAAACGGAAGTTCACTTGAAAAACAACTTAAAATAGTATCGTCACGTTTAAGAATCTTTGAAAAAGTATATACATTCATCCCTCGCCACTCAGCCTCTCCTAAATTCACATTTCTATGACAATATTGTGTTATGAGTTTTATCTTCTGAAAGTGATTTGTTTGTACTGCACAGTGTGCGGCAGTTTCATTATTCGGAAGAGAACTGTCACAATCAAACCCTGCTTTGACCAGCCGTTTACATATATCTGTTCCAGTGAACCTTACTGCAATAGCCATTGTTCGTGTTGATTTTAGAAAAGGCTCAATATTATTGAATAATATTAAAAGCAATTGCTCAGCTGCGGGACTAACACCAAAATCAGGAGAAAAGTATCTGTAGTTCATTAGAAATATATCCAATGCACTAAATCCTTCGTTCGATAATACTGATGCACACGAATCAAACTCGACATGATCGACCATCATACGTATAATAGTTATTGTATTTTCGAAATCATTCCTAGCGCGCAAGAGAAAATGGAGTGCTGTTTCGCCATCAATGTTTCTAATGCTCAGGTTGCAGTGTGGATGCGCAAGCAGGGCATCAACGCATTCAGTCAGTCCATATATACAGGCATACGTCAGAGCGCTTTTTCCAGCATCATCACGGGCATTTATGTCACAGTGTTCATAGTGCACTAGTTCCTGGAGTATTTTCAGATACTCGTGTTTATTTGCTGGATGCATAACAATGTAACAACTACATATATGCAGTGTAGTAGCGCCATCTTGGGTGCGTTCATTGATGTTGCAGGAGTTGTGCTCAATCATGTCTAATGCAGCTACCGTGTCTCCATTTTTCAATGCAGTTATCAATGAATAGCAGTTCGCTTGAATGTCTATGTCCACTGAAGGTTCATGGGTTGAATCATGATTGGCATGATCATCTTGCTTTGATTCTTGCTCGGCCCCAGCTGTCCTTAGCAATGACGAGCAATTATCCTGAATTTCAATGTCCAATAGAGTAACAAGTGTTGAATCATAATTGGCATGATCGTCTTGATTCGAATCTGATATGTTGTCATTAAACACACATCTTGACAGAGATGTTAAACATGACCGTATCCTTGACACCATGTTAAAAATACAGTTTCTGACATTGGTAATTAAGCTGTTAGGTACATCGCTATTTTCTGAATTTTGTATTTCGAAATATTCCATTTTTATAATTTATCTGTTCAAGTTAAATAGTATGATTTATATCCAATGATTCGTGCTTACAACTTCAACATTATCAAATTATCATGAAACAAAAATGTTTCAATTTAGATAATTTAATCAGATGACTTTAATATAATACTTATTTATTTAATCAACATATTCTAAAGTTTACATGCATTATCATGTTGTCAATTGATATATTTAATCCATTGTAAATATATTCAACAATGTCTTGCCCAATTATCTGAAGCCATTTACATCGCATTACGCATATTTTTCCCTTTATAACTAGTCTTCATTGAATTCCCTACATTTGTTTTGCACCTGTTGCTATTATGTTAATGACCTTGCTTAAGAAACACAACTTTTGAAATATGTGCCAAACGTAGCTGTACATTATGTGAATTGTTCATATTACTACAGGTAAAAATGTCGTTGGTAAAAAGTAAAATATATCGATCAATAGCTGTGTGTAATAGGTCGACTAAGATTTAAGGCCGCATTGCAATGCGGCTTATACTATATCATTGAAATTATAAAGCTTAATAGGTCGGTGATATAACACTTGCGTTTTAATCTTAGATATAAGTGTGGCATATGAAGTAAGCTAATTTGTTGCTTATTTCAATACAATGTTACTCTTATGTATGTTGATTTACTCTGAAACACAACTTAATTGTTAACTCAACTGTGTCATAAACTGGTTAATCAGTAATCTAACGTATCATCTCAATCTCAGTGGAATGACTGTTTGTTCCTGTATATAACAGTGAAATTGTAATGTTCTCTATATTTTACTAGTTCCCATCAAGGACACAATTGGAAAATGCAACCTTCTACCTCTAGGGAAGAAGCGTGTTTATGAAATGACCTATGAAATCGCGGTTTCGAAAATGTCTTATTGAGAATTAAATCAGATAGTACGAGCGATGATAGGTTTTTTATACATAGAGTAATTGTTTTCTCGTTAAATGAAGTTGATACTATAGACTATCAACATTGGTTTCTTTGAAGTATCAAATGGACATTTAAATGACTTGAATAGTTGTTTGCGTCATTCAGCTTCTTAACGATAGGGTTAAAGGTTTTTAACGTGGTGCCCCATTTTGCAAGTAATGCTAAAGTACAATATGATTGGAATAATATAATAATTACAGGGTTGTTCGTTACTGTCCCTTATTTATATTGTTTTTTTTTTACGAATGGCCAGGGCCAAATCAAGCTCAATTTAGTTGTTTTCATAGCCCAACGATTACGAATTGTCATTGTTGATAATAAAACATTAAAGGAAAAATGAAGCAGCCGGGAAATATCATAAGATATTTCAATTTGTCAACATTATAGATTGTAAACTTAACTATTATAGTTCTTTCTTTACTAATAGCCACTCAACTTCTTGGTTTAATATGTTCGAAAATCGTGTCGATCTGTTTACATTTGACTGTCTTGATATCCATTGATTGTAAAACAGATGAAAGGAGAGACAAATTGGTTTGTTTAATGGACCGTTATGTTGCCATGACACTTGTGTCAAAACAAGCCCTGTTGCATTTTAGATAGTCTCAAAAGTATATTACCATTCTCTCTATTACAGTCGTAAAATGTTGTTATATTAGCAATGACATTGCATTTATTGTTTTTCATGGATAAACAAAATCTGTTAAGAAGAGCTTGGGACATTGACTATACTCTCAATGTAATATATATAGGTAATAAATCTTGAACAAAGCTTGAAAATAATTCATTTTCGATGGTTGACAGGCTGTCAGTAAAGAAGAGCTTAGGACAAAGAGTTTGTAACATATCTCGAACAGAGCATGAGACTAATTCATTTGCAATCGTTGACAATGTATAAATGCACGAAAAAAAAATAATTAGGTCTGCATCTAAAATTCTGATCTCAATAAATATTATTTTCCAGCATTGTTTGCCATATTTTCTTGATTGGTGGTTTGTTTTGATGGTTACAGATAGTTTGTTAGCTATGCTGACATAAATGCTGTACCCAAAAAATCTTATCACATAACAATAAAAGAACAATGTTCCTCGAAACTAGGGTTTGTGTATTAGTTTTTATCAACCTTATATTAACAAATCATGTGGTTGTTATTGTCAAATTGTGAGCCAGATTCCCTGTTTTACACCTCATCGGTCAAACAAAATGGTATGAGAGGGGGCTGCAGAAGGCTTATATAAGATATAAGATCTGCATTAGTTGCGGTTTGATGTTTCAGTCATTCATTAAAACATTCCCATTCAGAACCTGGTAAAAAATATAGGTTGTGTCTCAATGACGTATTTATTCTAACAAATATTTTGATGGCAATACGTTGATTGCTAGATCCGAGGGTATGGCGGAAAGACGGACCGAAGGTGAGGCATGCGGTCGTCCGATCCCGTGCCCGAGGGTCTGCAATCAGCATAATGCCCTAAAACATGAAGCATCATTATAGTACACGCCTTTTTAATGATTTTATATATCTGAAATAAAACAAAAAAATCGAATTTATACTCGTCTCAATACCCTGTCATTCTCTTTGTTGCCAAACGAATGGTCGAGAGCCGTTTCGGCATTTTTTACTGCCCCAGCAGTTTCCTTATCCTTTTTGTAAAATATTTTGCCGGCATTTAATAATGACAATTACAATACGGCCCCGATTTCAAAATGCATCGAGCAATATAATATTCCTTCTCTTAAACCGTTTTCCTTTTCGGACAAAGGAAAGTATAATTGCAACGTCAAGGGATGGTAGGAAGTCCTAGCGTCCAAACTATAATGTGGTTCAGATTAGGAACGTCTTTATAACCATGCAAACTAAAGTGACGTCACACGGATGACCCTTGTTAATTGCGCTTAAACTGATATTTGGTAATGAGATTTTACGCCACTGCTTGGATTCAAAGCAGTTAGGTCGCTAGCGCTTGTGATATAAACGCGCTTACAGTGACGGATAGTTCAAAGGAAGCATTAGTTGAATGAACGCTTTACCAAAAACACTTACACTCGACACCACTTCCACTATTGAAGTTAAAGGAGTTTCAAGGTCAATATGTAATTGTATGATCCCTAATTTTAAATGATCCGTGCAAGAGTATACTAAATATTTGATTTAAACCTTAAAACAAAATGCATTAAATGTTGAAATTATTTATCTATATCAGAAATGATAAGTAGAGCAATGATGAGGGTATTTAAACTGAATGAAATTCTTAGTATCATCCAAGTATTTTGCATGGAGCTATAATTATTTAACACTCCACAACACATTTTATGGACATATGTTATCTCAAGTTAACACATGTTTGCATGAAGCTTTTGATTTGAACATAATTGTGCACACGCAAAGATACCATCGGCAACCATTTGACGCAGAATGCGCTCTGTGTTTTTTAAAGATCGTGTTACAGGGTTATACCAATTAGAGTGCCGTTTTGTCATCCACCTCTTGCATGAATATATTTCCCTCTCAAAACCCTGCGATAACACCCATTGATAACACCCATGGATAGACCCAAATAGCGCGCCGACAAGCAGCCCTAATGAAGGGAAACGACCAGGAATACCGCCGGCTACGGAATATAATCAATAGACAAAGTGGTACCCTTCGTCGAAGATTTTTCAATCAAAAGATGAAGCAACTAACGGATAACGACTCAAAGAATTGGTGGCGACACGTCAAAGATGAAGTGGGCATTAGCAAACAGGACAACGCGGCATCCCTTGGTGGCCTAGCTAACGCAGTAGCTGGTGGCGACATAAGCAATAAGCAAATTATCGGAAGAAATATATGAATTCTTCAATAAGGTATCCGCTGACCTACCCCCACTGCCTGCTACACATAAATATGCTACCCAACATCCGAATTCAATGTACCACATATCTGTCCTCGACGTCGAAAAGCGTTTGGCAAAGGTCAAACCAAACAAGGCCGGCCCCTGACGGTATCACAAGCTGGATGCTACGCGATTTATCCGCACAGCTGGCCGGCCCTTTTCAACTCATCAATAAGGGACGGATATGTACCCCAGCCATGGAAGAGTGCATATATAACGGTACTGCCCCACAAATCCCCACCACTTGCAATTCAAACCGATTTACGTCCCGTGTCCCTTACATCGCTATTGGCTATGCAGCTAGAGCGATTCGTGGCTCAATGGCTCAAGAAAATCGTCGATCCTCACACAGACTACCTTCAGTTCGGAAACCAGCGCGGTGTCTCTACGACGCATATGCTCGTTAAGATGTTGGATACCTGGAGGAAGGCACTTGACGTGCCTAACACCGCCGTTCGTGTAGTTTTCTTCGATATTGCCAA
>LQRL01162417.1:2734-13255 GCA_001703475.1 Hydroides elegans
TCTTTTACTTTCATTTCTTTTAAAGCGGGTGGAGTGGGTCTAGATGACAGCACACAGAGTCTGATCGCGGGCGAGCTGAGTATCAACCAAGGGCAGCCACCCAACGGAAGCATACTCAGTGACACTACGATACATGGACTACATAAACAAACCCTTTATTATGATCAAAATGAACTTATACTTTCATTTCTTTTGAAGCGGGCGGAGTAGGTCTTGATGACAGCACACAGAGTCTGGTCGCGAGCGAGCTGAGTATCAACCAAGGGCAGCCACCCAACGGAAGCATACTCAGTGACACCACCATACACGGATTGCCACAGCAGGAGGCCGTACAGGTAAAAAAATAAAAAAGGGAAAAGCAAGAGAAAAGATGGGAACCCGTAGTGAAGTGGTTGTGCCTAGTAATTTCACGGTTCCGGGTTCAAATTTAACCCGAGTGATTGCTCGAGGTTAGCTGTGTGCTCTTGACAACTACTTACATAAATGGTTCGCATCATATCTTGGAAATCTTCATTGACATTAAGTCTCCTACTTTCTTTTGAACAAGAGTTTTTGAGTCAATTGACCTTTTATTCCAGGTATCCGATAAACCCTACGAGCCCCTCCGCTCTCCCTCCCGTGAAGACCTTGGCAACCCTTCAATCACGCCGATCCCCGAGGATTCCATCTTAGCAACCGGCGAACTCCTTGACAACAACGATGACGATGTCCCTAGCAACCAGACAAAACTGCCGCGGTACAGCGAAGTCATGCAGCAAGGGGGTGGTAACCAAGGGGGAGATGGTGGAAATGTCAATGATATAATGGGAGAAGATGGAGGTTTACTAAAGGAGGTAAAAGAGGAAGTATTCAACGCGGATCAGACATCGCTTATGACGGCTGCAGCTGTTCCCATGGCAACAAATACAGACCAATCAAAGGACATTGACCCTGCTTCTACAGTATCGATCGATTCGCAACAATCACCTAATATGGGCGCGAACCACGTTACAATGCGAAACGCGGCCGCAACACAGAACGCTTCGAATGCAGCAGTCCCCGCCTCGGAAACAAACACGGAACCGAATACGGAACAACCTGCCGAGTCCTCGGCTGCTTCAAATCAAAGCGGTGGCGAGGATTCGGCTGCTTCCTCATCATTGCGTTTCTGTCGCTACCTGACGCTTTGCATTTTGGTTGTGTTCACGATTTTCTTGGTGACAGTGCTGTTGGCCATAGAGACGGACGTGGATTTTCCCGGATTGAATATTGTAAGAGGAATGGAGGAAGTGAGGTTTTTCAAGCATGCGCATTATATGCCTGTGAAGAAGATGGTTGTTAACCAGGTGCGGGGGTGGTTCAAGTAAAGATGAATTGGTTGGGTGTGGGGTTGTATATAAGCCCATTTATACGTGGTACTTGATAGTTTCTACTGAAGAAAAGGGCATTGTGGGGTGTTGGGTTGTGTATGTCCCTTGATTCATTGTACGTCGTATGTCTTCAGTGCGTCTTCAAAACGAAACGTGGTTGAGAGCGGTTGTATATAATTCTCCTTTCTATTTGGACATAAAGATAGTTCAGGTATGTGTTTTACGTGGCAGTTTTATTGTCAGAATGGAAATTGAAAACGGAGGAAATCTGCAGCTGGGTTTGAGTGGAGGTTTTGATTATTTGAAACAAATAAAGAGAGACATTGTGTATGTACGTGGTACTTCTTGAGTCTTTTACTGGTCAAAACGAGTTCGATCGAAGAGTGGAGGAATAGTTTTCTACTTGATACTTTGACAGAAAGAGATATGTCAGGTTTTGGAATCAGACCATGGGTGACGTCCCAAACGACACTATTTAACGTTCAGATAAACTGCAGAAGATTGACGCTCCTATCAGTTTACTTGACGTGTGTATAGCCTAATATGCATGAAACAAATGCCCGCTTAATTCGGTCCTAAAACCTATAACTAATTATAAAGGTTTTACATATACATGTAGTTGAGCCGTTTATGCTGAGATATAAATGACAGAAATTACATGTACAACCGTCTGAGTAGAATGTTAAAACACAAGTAAAATATGCTTTTTTTTCGAGTTAATGTGACGTCATTACGTTTTGTCAACCAAAATACAGGGTGTCAAGCGCTCCTACTTTCTCCTATATTCTATATTTTGTGGGTCTCCTACTTTTCTCCTATATTTTAAGGTAATCTCCTATATTCGCCTATATTTTCGTATTCACATGATTATATGTTATCTAAAGCGCTCAAAATAGGATTTGTTTGATTATTCAAACGCATATAATGTTGATTTTTGTGGTCCTAAAATTCTTCGTTAGTAGTGTTTCTTCCATATTGTTTTCATTTCCGTGAAAATTTCGTTCTATAACGAATATTTATTAACTATTATGAGTTCTCATATGAAAAAAAAATCGCCCGCGTCTTCGGCGCTCGCATATTTGCATGTTTCATTAGAATACTGGCTCGCGACTTCGACGCTATGATGTTAACTAATTATTGTTCTGGTTTGCTATGAAGTACCAATTTAAATCTTGGATCAGGGAGAAAATCAGATGAAATCATGGAAAAAAATTATGGAATCAGAAACTGACTGGTCACCCTGTACATGGTTGCATTCGGACTGCGCCCTCGAGGCGAATGATGCAGAGAAATTGACACGGGTGCCCATTCAAAAAGAAGTGCTACCGCGAGGGCGCAAATGATTTTCTCTCGAGTGCTGTTTTCTGGAATAGGTGCACCCTATTATCAAATTAAGATGTCATATATTCTCCCATATTTCAGGTCAAATCTCCCATATTTCTCCTATATTTCAGGTCAAATCTCCTATATTTCTCCTATATTTCAGGTTTAAATCTCCTATATTCTCCTATATTTTAGGTCTAAATCTCCTATATTTTCTCCCATCTCCTATATTTTTCGGGTCATTAGTCGCTTGATACCCTGAAAATATGATCAGTAGTTTACCCGTATTTGTCGTATTTTATCGTGCCATGAGCCTTTTTGTCGCCAGCATTTATTTGGCGATTTTTTTTCAATAATAGCACAATTTTACGTCATGTGTACAATTTTACATGTAGAACATGGGTTTTCTTTGGTATGGGCTCTGTTTCCTTTATAGATTTATTCGTATTGGTATATAGTAGTTGTTGCATGTTTAGAAGCTATGTTTTGGAATCATGATATTATCGAATTTGATATTAAAGATAAAATGTACCATACAAGCTAATCATGTGCTTGAACAAACTCTCACGTTTGTTATATGCATTAGAGAACCTAGATTCTAGTTTATAAGACGCACTGAGTTTTTTTCTAAACCCACAGTAAACAATATTTGAAAAAAAAACACAATCATGGCAAAATCCTATATTCATCGATTTGCATTTATGCTTAAGTTTTGTAATGTTATTATGAATATTAGGCTTATATGTGAGGTTCATTCATAAATGTACTCAGTCATTTATAATTTCAATTTCATTGTAATATAAATTGTTACAAGTAAAGTTCGTTCAAAAAGTCTAGGACAAGGGCTTTAATTGTGCTATATTAGTATGCTAGTTTCAATGAAGGAAATCCTCTGTTTATCTTCACGAATACAGAAACTGTGCAGATTTGAAGATTATCTTGTAAAATGTTGCATTCCATGATAAAATATATGAACAGATTCGAGTTGATTTGATGATTCGAGAGTTGTTGTATTTTACTTGATAGCCATTACCTCTATTTACGGTTTTACTTTGTTTTGAAATTAACTTTGTTCATTGGTTGTTTCTTTATTTTATATATATTCCTAACATTCCTAAATTGTGATTAAGCTAAAACGCGTTCCAGACATTAGGTAGAAAGTATTTTTCATAGCAACTATTGATAAAGTTTGAGATTATTGGTCATACGTGCATATCATATCATTGATTAATTTAGATGAAATATTTTACATGTTCATTGGTTGAAACAATTATTTGTTAATTTAGGTTGACTTGTGCAATCGGGAAATTTAGTTTGATTCAACAATTATATTAATTATTCTTAGTAGCAGTAACAGCTAATAATTGAATTCGAGTGAAATAGAAATGATCTGATATGTTATATAAATCTGAGATTTTTAGCATGTTTTTTGGGGCTTTTTGTAGATAGCAAATTCAAGGAAAAATAAAGAGAGCTGTTTATCATGTTTGATATACATTGTACAACTTTTTTTGATATATTAACCGCGATTTGCTAAATTATGAAAGATATTCTTATGTATTTATTTTTGTATACGTATCAAAGCACACAGCATAATGATTTGATTGACTTAAAGCTAAGTTTAGGCTTTACACTCCGTGTTTTTGATATGTTAAAACATAAAGATGATCATTTAAGATGATGGCCTATATGGTAGTTTAATAATCTTGGTTTATTTCTTAAGTGTTCAAAATAAATTACAAAATGAACAAACTACAATAACACATATGCTGAAATACACATATACATCGAAATAACACTACTTACATTTTACTTTTATAAAATTGTATATAATCAGATAGTTTTGGCTAAACGTATTTAATATCATTCGATGAGACATTGTCTACGCAGAGTTATGTTGGTTTTATATTATGTACACCAATTAATATATTTATTGAATTATGATATAAATTCGTATATTATGTAAATATAGCACTTATATATTTTGTTATTGGCAGTATTTCTGTTTTTGTTTTCGTGATTTCCGTTTTGTGTCATATCTAAAACATTGCAAGGTACATTTTTACTTCTGATGATTCCTTTAAATGCATTCGAAAAAAAAAAATGAGTTTGACTTTTATTCGTTGATATGCTGATGTTGAGTATGTAGATGCTTAAATATCCACTTTAAAATTACTTTGCAAACGATTCTCGTGTTTTAATCTTCTAAAAAAATATATAAATATAGATATCGTACGAGTTATATGACCGATGCACTATCTTAAAAAATTGGTGCGTATCTAAAAAAAAAAATCTTTCAATTTTGAATGTGGTTTTGTTTAATTATTTATTTGGAATTGTTCGATTTTATATGCGCAACTATTCATGTTAGAACTAGTGATCCCTTGGAATAGTGTTAATCATGTTACGTTTTATCTGATGTCGGGCTGGGAAAATTCAGTTTTTGCATTTGTTTCGATATGTGAAATATGTGTTTTTCCAATGTGTTGTATTTTGCAAACTATGGGAGAGAGTGCTAATTGTGACTTTGATTATTATATTGGTATTTTTGTGGAAATAAAATCCTATTTTAAACATGTTGTATCGTTTTATTTTCATCTCATATTTTGTTTGAATTCTAATTAGCATTTTCTTTCAAAAAATACAAATGAATTTATAATATCTAACAACAAATCAAAATTAAAAATGAGCATAACTATTTCCCATCGCGATTATGTCAAAAATCAAATGAATGCGAGTACCTCAACATTTTATGATCGACTACCGAAAAGAATGTCCGTGGTCACAAGTATTTTGTCAAGTTAAGCGATGATTTATCGCGTTTATGTTAGATCATAAAAACAAAAGAACCATGTCTTATCAAATGTTTATTATAAGATGCTGTTCAAGTGTTTGGTCAATGCTTAATCTATAAAAAAAATAAATATAAATAAAGTTCGAGTCCTTATATGTACGTGTAATAATTAAATTATGACATGCATACGACAAAACATATCAAACAAAATTCCATACTTTCTGTTTAAAAACGAGCATCGTTGAAATGATATGATATAGTTTAAAATAATTCTTAAATTCAATTTCACATGTCAAAATACTCAATAGTGATTAGGCACAATATTAATTGAAGCAGATAAAGCATTCTTGAGCATTTTCAAAAGGCACTCATTTAAGTTTTGCAAGTAAGATCGTTAAATTATTTGTCACTCGTTATACATGTTCTTTATCATATTTAAATATTTAGATATTATGAGATAATTTATACATTTGAACAGTTATTCTCACCGCTATAAACAATATTTGAAAAAAAAAAATGTTGTCATAAAACAAGAAAAAAAAAACGGTTCAATTTAACCATTTTAATATTTGATAGTTTAACACAGAACCTTTCACTGCTGCTCTGGTACAATACTTTAGAACAGTGTGTTATTCAATCTTAATGTTTAGGATTGCGCTAATTGTTCTACCATCATCGTTCGAGAAAATAACATATTTGAAATTCTAGTTGCCATGAAACACCAAAGCAATCAAGTAATCAAATTGGTGTTTCAACCCCAAATTTATTCTGATATCTGATGATGACAGCGTGGGATAGTTCTCATGGCACTAGATTTGTATAACTAAAGCATATACATGTACGTTGCCCCAACGGGCTTGCCTGTAATTAATATCATTGATTGCAGCCAAATTTAGAGTTCGCTTTTATTCTTTTAGCATCTTAAAGCCCATTGCAACGAATTTATACCATCGTTTGGGAGTTAAGCGCCATTGGCGCCGCCGCGCTTTGCTTTTATCATAACATGTTCAGATCAAGACTGAATATGAGAAAAAACATAGTTCTCCGACTTGCTCATGCATTTTACTGTCTGGCGAATAGCTCGCTCGGACTGGTATCATTCTAGGCTGAACATTCTGATCGACTATTTCGGAGTTTCGTCGCTCCACAGTGTATTGTGAACACTCCCTTTTTCATGTCTGAGACACCGGTATCATAACTCGGTTTTTATACTATAATAACACTGGCTTCGGTCCATGTTTAAACCTATGTGGACAGTTCTCTGGCTGGTTGGCGCTCGTTTCTCATGTGGTGCTACGTTCTGATCTGCTTTGCGTTTTTCGACCCTCCATACATAAGTACTGTGGACACTTTTAGCTTCATTGCTCTGGTCATTTATACAATAAATCAAGATTTCCCATATTTGTGTTATACTGGTGTCGATAGTTCACTCTGACTGGTTGGCGCTCTTTTCTAATGAGGCGCCTCATTTTGGTCGGCCTTTCCTTTTTTGTCCCTCCATACATAGGTGCAGAAGATAGGTTGCTCTTCGGTCATTTATATAATCAACAATGAATTCCAACATATGTTTGTCATACCAAAGTAGACAATTCACTTTGACTTGTAGGCGCCCTCTTTTCATGTGGAGCCACATTTTGGTCGGCCTTTCGTTTTTCAACCCTCCACACGTAGGTGCTGTGGACACTTCCAGCTCTTATTACTCTCTTATACAATCGACAATAAAAACCCGGAATACCCATATTATCATACCAAAGTTGACAGTTCACTTTGACTTGTGTTTCTCGTGAGGCGCTACATTTTGGTCGGCTTTTCGTTTTTCGACCCTCCATACTAAGATGCTATGGACACTCGTAGACCTCACAGCAGGTCTGATCATTTGTACAATCCACAATATATGTCCATTATACAAGCGTCGAGAGTTCACTCTGGCTGGTTGGTGCCCTCTTTTTATGTGGAGCCACATTCTGGTCGGCCTTTCGTTTTTCGACCCTCCATACATAGGTGCAGAAGAGATTTTGCTCTCCGGTCATTTATACAATCAACAATGAATTCCAACATATGTTTGTCATACCAAAGTTGACAGTTCACTTTGACTTGTGGGCGCCCTCTTTTCATGTGGAGCCACATTCTGGTCGGCCTTTCGTTTTTCGACCCTCCATACATAGGTGCTATGGACACTGGCTGCTATGGCAAAGGTGACACCAACTGAGAGCATCACGACTGCTATGATCGAGGAGGTGGATTCGAATTCCATCAGCATGTAGAGAAGCAGGGCTGTAAGAAGAAGAACAGTTTATAAGACTTGATATATGATTAGACAATGTTATCCGGCCAAAATGTCACAGGACATAAAGCCAGCTTTCCAATTTTCCTTTTTGACCGAGACGTTAAAATCAAAATTGACCTATTGTGGCTAGGATTGTACTTTAGCGTTTTAGCTTTTAGTTTATGGAAAGGACGGAGCGTTTAGCAATCCTTAAAGGTCTGGCCTATTGAAATTTACTTGAAAAACATGTTGTGATTGTAACATATGGGATAAAGTTGACACTATCATTTAGTATTTTCCTTCGAAAACAACTAAATGCGAAATAAGGAACTTTAAAATTAAGCTTATTCATACAAACAAGAAAAGCTGTATTCATTTAGTTACATGGAAAAAACTTAAGATATATTATAAGAAAACCCTTCTTTTAGCTGTCAATATTTTAATCCAGCAAAGTTGTGAACTTATAAGAGGTTGTTCTTGACCTTACATTTTCTAAAGCCCATCCTAAGAGGATATCATCACCTCATCACATTAACCCCCATCTTAAACCAATATTGGTTCATCTATTTCACAGAAGCTGACAATAATTTAATTCTTTCAAAATTTGAACTTGTAAGAGGTTTGCTTGACCTTACATTTTCTTAAACCTATCCTATTTATCATTATATGTTCTCAAAAGGCAACATGGTGTTACTTACAAAGCAGTAATGCAGGTAATGACACGAAAAATCCTGTCACGGCTATGAAACGCGTTCCCGCACATTCGTTCAAATACTTGAAACATCTGAAAAGGAAAACATAAAGAAAATCATTAGAAAAGATTGTGGAGAAATTGGAGATGGTGGAATCGAATTTCAATGGAAGATGTTGAAAAAAGTCCAGTTCATTTAATTCTGTAATTTCGCAATAGAAGCTAGCAACGTATCTAATTTTAGATTCTGGCAACATAATAGCTCAGAATCATATGATTAGCATTACAAAAATAGCAATTCAACGTCGGCTGTAGTAAATAAGTTTCTATGGGCTTAAAAAAATCATTGGGATTTATATTAATTAAATTGGGCTTTAAAACCAAAATGACTATCAAAAGCCCCCTAGCTCTATTTTTCAGCAGTTGGTTTTGTTCTAAACTCTTTGATTTTTAGCATGACACAATAATAGTATTTGATGTTTCGTGCGGTTTTCATGACTTATTTTCAATAGGGAATGGTCAGTTCCTTTTCGCGACATGTTAAACATGTTAAGCTTTGCGTGCGAAACTTTGGATTTGGTGTAAGAATTTCTATGATTCTTTTCAACCTCAACATCTCATTATGGTATTCCTCTAATTGCCAGGTTTTTTTTTCACTCGAGTATGAACCCCCTAATTTTTCAAGCAAACATGTACAATGTTCAAAATGTATGTCGCACCATTTGTGAAATGTGCCTCAAAACTTACCAAGGTTTGGTAAAATTCGGTCAATTTGTCAACAAAATATCGAGATGTGCGAACCTAGGTATGCAAAAAATGGCATGTTTTTTTATATAAAATGTTTTCCTAAAACCAAGTTTTGGCTTTAATATAAAATTTGAGTTTGTTAATTTAGGTCGAATGATCGGTAGGATGTACATGCATGTCACGCCATGTCTTTCTTAGACAATGTCGTTTGTATAGTCCTTTTAAGCTCACAATGCATCTTATAAACATGTATATTAAGCTTTACCAAATCCACTGCTAACATTCATTTGTTTAATAAAGTAGAATCAGCAAAAGTTGATGTAAAGTAGAATAAAAATGTGAAAAGCATTTCAATGTATATTAAAAAGAATTATTTCAAATTACATGATCACGCAGATAATGAATATAATTTGCACGAGACCTTTATCTGTAAAAAAAGAGCATCGGTTTATCTTTGTTCTCTGAAGCCGAAATTCTCATAATTAAAATCCGAATGCATGAACATGTTTTATGTTACGTTTTTGATGAAAAGGGAGTGTCATTCATTTGTCAGAAGAGCTGTGTTATTTTGTATGATCTTTATACTTAACACACGCACGGAGACGAAGTGTTGAATGAATATTTCCATTTATCACGAAAGGGCAATGATGACAAGAGCATGAATGAAGGTAATTAAATTACAAGTTATATACGAATAGATTCGAGATCTAAGTATATTATTTATGGTATAAATTTTGCCTTGTAATTAAGAGAAAATATAAGTTTTGCCATTCTTGATATATCAACATGCTGATAGGATTTCAGTTTTTGCTTTGAATATTTCCATCAGACATGACTTGAGAGCGGACGCTCGCATTGGCTCTTTTAAGATTTACCCAAAAAAGTGAATAATAATACCATTGGCGCCTCGGTTTAATGTTTATGTGAATCGTGTCCGTCAATATAGAGGCAATATTGTAATATATACAAAATTTATATACACAATTACTTCTACTGTATTTTGAAATTGATTATTCAGTTAACCAAATAAGACAAAAGTAATATTTTTTTAAATTCAAAATGTAGCTCCCAACATTTATAGGCGAAAATGCGTCCTGAATATATTACATTTTTGGAATTGAGGACAGGACCGTTTTTCAAAACTAAAATCAAGATTTTCAAGGCAAGCAAATTCATGTCACCTGCGAAGTTTTTGTCAATCAAGGTTATATAATTAGTGTAACAGATGTACCAAGCCACCCTACAAAGAGAAAGAGAAAATTTGTCTAAACAAGCCCTGAAATGAAATTCTTTAATGAAATCGCTCCAACGCAACTTCGCCCCCCCCCCCCCCCCCCCCCCCCCCCCCCCC
>LQRL01162433.1:8125-22802 GCA_001703475.1 Hydroides elegans
GACACTTTTGGTAACCCTTCTTACGTAGGTTCATTTCCTTGATTTTTTTATTTGCGCATTGTTTATGGTTGTTGCTCTAAAGTGCTTCACAAATCCAAACATACATTTATCATATTGAAACAATCTGCCCTAACTTTCAACTATTGTAAGAAAATGATCTTTTTAAAGTGTTGATATGAACATTAAACCACATGAATCCCTACACCAAGCGGGCTAGGTGCCGCGCCGATGTCGGCAGGGTGAGCATTACAATAATAAATTTATCACTGGGGATATTTGAGAACTTGTGGTAGTTGGCTCTAGGTAAGGGTATCTCGTGTCTCTCCTGGTGGCTTGTTCTGAGTCTTGAGCTTTGTGGGTCTAGGAGTGATTCGTGGTTGTCGAGGACCACTCGGCCATTTCTGATTTTGTACATGTTTGCGAGGAACTGTGCTTTCCTTTTTTGCTATAGTGTCTGTCGATGCAGGTGACTGAGCATGTTGCGTATACTTGAGGAATGGAGACTTTGGATTGACTTGTTCATATATTAAGCCTATTAACTGAGATACGTATGATCGCTTATCTCGGAAAACGTGTGGGAGATCATATGGTATGTTGACGCGTTTTCAATGTCTCAAAATTGCACTCGTGATGATGTGTATGATCAGCTTACATGGAATATGCAGTCGCCATTGATGCAGGGCGGTAGTCCACATGGTCACTCTTCTTTCCACTTTTGTAGACAGGGGTGGTGTCTGCTCACTACCAATCTTGGGGAATTTCACCGGTTTCATATGAGTGTTTATATAATGTTGTGAAATTAATGGTGCTAGTGGTTTAAATACCCTTGCTGTTTTTATCTGGGCCTGCTGTTATGTTTATTTTTTAATGATTCTTACAGTTTCAGGACACCATTTTCCGTTATATAAATATCCTTCATGTAGGGATACTTGGCGTCAGAACAGGGACATTTAGCGGAGGAACAGTGGAGTGATTGATAGCTTTTATTTGCGATTCGCCATAAAAATAGTACAATAATAATACAATAAAAACAAGAGTAAATACAACTAAGTTTTGTAAATAATTAAATACTGCAATATACGCATAGTATGTATAGAAAATCAATTCATTAATATAAGCAATAATACTAGAAGTATGAGTAATAACACTTGCATATGGCGTGATCACAAAAAGGATTGCACCAGAAAGTCTGTATCAAACTGACTTATTTCCATGGCGGTCCTTGATAGAAAACCCTAACACAAGCTTATAGCGTTACACAAAAGAAAAACATATATGATAAATGTAGGTAAAATGACTTATAATTTATGACTAGTGAGTAAAATTATCATTAAAAATGACTGCTTTACACATTGACTAGTAGAAAATAAAAGCCTTTGTTTCAATATACACCATTTCGCTGAATAACAAGTGTTTGCATTTAACTTTAAAGACAGAATTATCACGTCCTCCACACCCACCCTAAAAGTAACCTCCCAAGAACCCATGTCAATACCCTCTCGTAATAGCCTCCACCTTCTCCAACAAAGAGTAAGAATAGATACTTTCAAATACTCATACTTGAAAAAAACTCATACTTAGGACCCTTCGGCTGTTATTCATGTTTTATTTTTACATCAATGGCGTTGCTGCGCAAATGGTCATATTTTGACATATCCTATGAAATACAACAATTTGGAGGCAAAAAAGGGGATAATAAATATTAAAAAATGCCGAAGAACAGTAATGAAAATGACAATAAAGAACAAAGCCAATGGATGATCTTGATAAATGGTAACTTTTTAACACCCTGACAGTTTTTTAAAACGAAGTTAAGACAGGCCGCAAAGCTTGATGGGCGATAAATGGTGGATCTAGTGCATATAATTTTGCTTGGAAATATAATGCAAAATAATAATATATATATATTTTTAAATCGGGGGTAACAAAAAAATAAAAATAAATAATTGAAGATTTTTTATCATCATATATATTTTTTATATCATTTATTTCATGCATTTTCAAATACAAAAGGCAACATTGAATAATGAAATATTACTACGTAAAGCAAAATCATTACAAAATCAAGTCAGTTCAGTCAGCTTCTGGTTCACTTACACTTTGATTGGATTGACTGAAAAACTTAAATGCCTGGCACAAAGCAAACACGTTTTTGCCTGAACTCATTTAATAGACTGGGGAAAAAAAAACATAACTGACTGACAGAAAATAAACACGTCCATTAATATTATCATGGTATTATCCAAGCTGGGCAACACTCAAAACAGCGATTTATCGAAACATGAGCTTGTACGGACTAGTGGTTTTGAATGGAGGTTGAAAAATATGTTCGTGTTCCTTCATTGTTTTTCATAACGTGAACTCTATGTTCGTGTTCCTTCATTGTTTTTCATAACGTGAGCTCAATTTTATAAATGTGATAAATTATATCAATGTGGTAAACTATACCAAAATGTATTACACCAGTCAAAGACATACCCTGTGGATTTTCGGTAGTTTGAGACTTCTCGTGTTTCAAAATGCGGCCTGGAATACATTAATATAAACTGTTCTTATTTCTTAGATGACTGTTTAGAAAATGGCGAAGACCAAAACAACAAGCCGGTCTTCTGTAAACTGAGACATCCGCGATATAGTGAGTATATTGTCAATCGTTCGTATATTTCTTTTAACATTATAAATATATAAAATTATAATTTAAAGAATAAAATCGCACCAAAAATAGTATCTTTAAAATAGTTCCAGTATATTGCTTAATTGCACTTTTAAACAAACAACACATTGAACTTTCCTGTTTGGGAAATATGTTAGACATGGCATAAATTACACTACATGTACCCATTTTATGATCCACATTGATATGTAGTTCGATGAATAGTTAATCATGTATGATAATATACGTGTACTGAGTGTAGGCTTGTTGATAAACTATTCTTTATTTAATTTCAGATAAGAGTGCCACGCTACACATGGGCAAGTTCTTAAATACCTTAAGCCATACACTAAAGCTCGGTCATTGTCAAACTCTTGACAATCTTGTTTATTTAATTTCAGATAAGAGTGCCATGTTTCTGTTTTCACATGGTGATACACAAGTTTTCGAAGTGACACAATTCAAGGAAGAATTTCGGTCGTGGTTTATTGGAAAAACTATTCAAGAAGGTAAGTTTTTATTTTGTATTCATTTTCTATAAAATTTGCTAGTTTCTCTGATCAGCTTCCTGCGTTTTATCTGCATGGCTTATAGTGCATATATAAAAATCATATTTCGTAAATATATTTAAATAATAAAATAAAAGATTAATCCAACACTTAATGACAATGGGCGAAATAAGATTTCCGGAATAGGATTTTAACCCATTGTAAATCGCTGTAAGAGCACACACCGATTCTCCTGCAACCACCTCGAGGTGGTACTTGAATCTGGCACCCTCAAAACATTAGGCGTGCGCTCTACCAATAAGCTATGGAAAACAACTTTATATTTATACTGTCGTGGAAATGCCTTTTTTTTAAAAATATTATTTATTTTATGTCAATATATTTTTTTTTTATAGATGGAAGCTTGTACATGACTGTGCCCATCAATCCAGTATTTTTGATGTTACATTATCTGATTAAAGAAGGCCAGGTAAGTTGAAAATAACAATATACCTCGTTGGTTCAAATAAAGTACATTAAACTAAACAATTTGTGACACAATAATTTCGTAATTCAAATATATTAAAAAAATTACTTTATATTCTCGTTTCATGCTTTTACAATTAATGTTACAATTCAGCACATAAATTTTTAGTCCACCATCCGCCGCGTAGCGCGGTAGCGGTGGACTATTGGATCCGGGTCCGTCCGTCTGTCTGTCTGTTTGTCAACTTTTTAGGTTGGTTTCTATTCCGCGACCGAACTCCAAAACTACTGGGCAGAATGAAATGAAACTTTCTACAATTAAAGAATATATATTGAAGTTGTGCACCTGGGTATTGGTTTTGTCGGGCGACCAAAATTGTGGTCGTACGACTTGGTCAAAAATGAGGAATTTCAACACAATTTGGAGTTTGCTATTCCGCGACCGAACTCCACAACTACGGGGCAGAATCGAATGAAACTTTCTACAATAAAAGAATATATATTGAAGTTGTGCACCTGGATATTGGTTTCGTCGTGCGACCAAAATTGGGGTCGTACGACTTGGTCAAAAATGAGGAATTTCAACATAATTTGGAACTTGCTATTCCGCGACCGAACTCCACAACTACGGGGCAGAATCGAATTAAACTTTCTACAATGAAGAATATTCATTGAAGTTGTGCACCTGGGTATTTGGTTCGTCGTGCTACCAAAATTGGAGTTTGCTATTCCGCGACCGAACTCCACAACTACGGGGCAGAATCGAATAAAACTTTCTACAATGAAAGAATATATATTGAAGTTGTGAACCTGGATATTGGTTTCGTCGTGCGACCAAAATTGGGGTCGAATGACTTGGTCAAAAATGAGGAATTTCAACATAATTTGGAGTTTGCAATTCCGCGACCGATCGTTACTTAACTAAGATGATTTACTCTCTACAAGCCATGAAGAGGCCTTCGAATGAAATAGTCGGGTATGTTTCGTCATAAGCCAGGGAACTCGGTCGTGCGTCTTAAAATGCCGTTGCACGGATTGGGACGGCGGGGGACTTAGGCAGTTTCACTGACCCGACTTGTCTCATTTTATTTGCGTTCATCATATAAATATTTAATCCATAAGCATATAAGAGGGTGTCCGTATCCTTGGAAATACCTGGAATTATACCTGGAATTATTTATCGATTGTAAGTAGACACTCTGTATTACCATATATATTAGGATGGCAAATTTAAGCCGCTGGATCAAATAGTGAAAGATGAAGATTACCCAGAGTGCCATCGTTTATGCAGCTGCCAGTGCCATGACATGCTCACAAATTTCACCGAATCCAAAGGTACTCGAACGCTTCATTTCTATCATTGTTTTTTTTTGTTGAAAAACTATCAAGTTACTGCCTCGAAAGATTCTTAAATGCTTTATATTTCTTCTATTTTCAAAATTATCAAGGTATCAACGCAAAAACGTACCTAAATAAATATAATATCATTGCATTCGTACTAATACTTACAAGTTCAACATCATGCTATTATATACAATAAGATTTTTGATTTAAGTATGAGCATATTATGCCTTTTCTCGTTTTGTCTTATAGGCCCAGACGATTTCAAAGTCTACAAATACGACCAAGAAAAGTCACTGAATTGGTTAAAGTTAAAGGTAACATATCTTTATACAAAGTTTTGATAATTTCATGGCACATCGTGTATCAGCCCTTAGCAGATCATAGGAAAATATTTTTCTGTGCGCTCATACTAATTATCAAAATGCATGTATATGTGAAGTTTATGTCTGTCGGACAGACTAACAACTTCAACATTGTGTTAGTATGGTTGCCTTATTTCCCGTTACAGGTAGAGTAAATCACCCAAAGAACCTTAAAAGCTAATAATTTTAAGGACTTCGATGAATAATAAAGTAATAAAATGTCAGTTCTTGGCTGACTTTACAGGTAGAGCAAATTATGAACGAGCACACAAAGCTTTTATTTAACTTTTTAGTAAATGACGCGCTGAATTAAATGTTGGTCCTCAATTGACTTTACAGGTAGAGCAAATCGCGAGAGAGCAAGCAAAGCGCTTCAATGCAGGAGGAGGGGCTCAAGCGGCCACGTTCAAGTCTAGTAGCAAGGATGAAGCGAAAACAGGCAATTATTTATCAAATGATTTAATACTAAAAGATCATCAATGATAAGAATAACTTTTGATTGAAATAAGTTATGTCTCATGTTAAAGTTTATTAATCGAATAAGTTGTGAATGAAATTAATTAGAATATCTGGTATCAGCATCGAAACTACTGCCTTATCCAAAATTATTTCAATTTAGAATATAATTTCAAACTTTATAGAGACGATAACAACTTTTAATATTAATTTAATCAATTTAAAGAGATAATGCCAAATACAAATAAAATTAAACACAGACCATCTCAATAGATGTAACCAGTCTAGTAACCACATTGTAACACAGATGATACACATTGCTGTCTAATTATAAAAAAACACAATCATTTACTATATCTATGTTGCAGAGGATTTCATTCGTTACGCCCATGGAATGTTGTCGGAATATTTACCGGTTTCTCTCAGCCAAGATCTCAAAACACATATGGGGTTGGTAGATTCGTCCTACTTTTATTTGCTTGGTTCATTGTCGTAGTCCGTATTATTGTCTTGTTTTGGCACAATTTCAAAGTGCCACACTCTTTTTTGAGTACTTGAGTACCGAACATCTAATCTGTACGAGGATTTTGATTTTAGGCTGCATTTACACGAGAGCAAACTAGCCTTCAAACCAAGCTTCAAACCAACTAAGGTCAATGCGGCGATCATTATAATTTATTTTGGTTTGAAGCGGTTTTTAGCTATCCTTCAAACCGACCTTCAAACCAGCCTTCAGACCAAAACCATGTATGCGCAATGCCTTGCAATGCACACAATTTTGGTTGGCAGGTGGTTTAAAAGTGGTTTGAAGCTGATAGGAATAAATGATTTTAAGAAATGAAAAAATTAAGTGCCGCATTGACTTTCGTTGGTTTGAAGCTTGGTTTGAAGGCTAGTTTGATCCCGTGTAAATGCAGCCTTAACGCGACTCTGTTATGATCTTGTTCTTCAGGATGCATCCCTCTTTTCTTTCCTTCTCTTCTCTTTCGTTAAACTATATAATTTATCTAAACCAGTAGCACTATATAAAGTTAAGAAGTTATTAGACCTTAACTTATTGTACTTCCATTTGTTATATGTCCCATCAAAATGACAAAGAAAGGAAAAATAAACTTAAATAAATCTGAGTATTAAGTCATTCATGATATATAAAAGATTAATTTCATTTGAAAATATTAACTTGTTTTTAGAATCAAAGACCCCGTAGTACTGCATGAGAAACCAAAAATCGATGAACCTAACGCAAAGGTAAATTCAATTAAGAATTCAATTGTTATTTTTTTTTTAATCAATGGACTATTTAATTATAATTTAATTGTTATTTTCAACTTAATTGACTATTCTTTTTACTTACATTTAACTAATTTATAAGTGATTTAGCAGTTATTGCCATGCCTTTTCAAATATAATGGGTCCGAATTCTATTAAGCTCAGGTATTCGCGCCATTTATCGGCTAACGTTTAAATACTTATATCAAATGTATATACATTTTATCTATTACTTAGCAAAAGTTTATTTAGTTCTAAAGAAATTGTTCTCAAAGTTGTAAAAGTAAATATTAAGGGAATTCGAAGTTTCCCGAAAATGCGATAATTCGGGATGTTTACATAATCGTTTACCATTTTTTGGGGAACTGATTCGAAAATAACATCATAAGAAAAACCCCTCCGAAAATTTAAGATTGAAATCTTATGGAAAGGATTAGGCAGTCCATGCTTGATAACCACAAAATTAAATAGGTAGTATCATACTTAAATACATACTTTGATTTTGTAATTCACATGTCAACTCATCGCATACGTATACTCGACGCGCTTTCATATGTTCTCTCCCAAAAATTGAAGTACCCGATTCCATAAAATTAAAGTTCAACAGGCTTATGCATGCATATAACTTGTGTTTTTTATTGCACAGCGTCAAAAGAAAGATGTCGCACCTACAGATGATTACAGTTCCAAATCAAACGAGAAAGAAACAAAAAATGTAGGATGTGTAATAAACGTTTTTTTTTTAACTATTTAAACCATTTAAATCTATTTTCATTGTTGGCACGGAGATAAATAGTAATATGGCGAACATATTTTTGTAGCAACTGCAAGGTATAATAATTTGTGTTACGCTCAATTGACATTAAAAGAGATTTTAATGGAGAAAGACGCTGTAGTTAGTCAAAGTTATAAGAAAAAACACGCACTTATTTTTGTAGCGAGCTCGAAGGCCTAATATTCTCAACACAATGCTTTAGTTTTCAAAGCTTTTCAAAGTAATTCTTTATTGTTTAAAGCAATTTTTATTGTAACAATTTTTTTTTTCAGGCACCAAAACAGACACGTGCTCAGAAAGTGTTATCGAAAGTGGACAAGAAAGGCATGAAGAGTATTTCCAGTTTCTTCTCTCCTAAAGGAAAATGAAAAACGAAAGACAGTTTAAACTGAAAGTTAGAAGCGAAATGAATACATACTCACTCGCATTTACATTGACGCTCATTTCGTTACAGTGTGCATTGAAAAATACTGCTTTAGTTAGATAGTGGTTCAATGTTTTCAGGTGTGAGATATTTCTTATGGGTCGCAACCAATTTTGCATTTAAAATAAGACTGTTTTATTAGGCGCATTAGGATATGTTTGTTTGAAATTTAATGGTTTTGATGACGTTTTGATTTAGTTGTATTTTCGATTAATGAACCTTTGATAAGCCCCGAGACCGTTAACTTAAAGATAATATTTAACAAAATTGCATTTAAACGCTTCTGCGATAAACGAACTTTTGCTTCTTTTTCTCGTATCGATTGTTGTACTTTGTTTTGATCGAATAATATTCTATTGAAAATGGATGATTTTCGCTATCCAAAAATACCTAGTTTCATCACAACACTTAATTTACACAAATAATGTGTTTTGTTCGAATAATTAGCAATAATTATGTTGCAAATCTGTAATTTTATTCAGTTTTTTTATTTTTGTGCTATAAGCCTATTGTTAAGCATTGCCTGCATTGTGTTCGAAATAGAATGGATGAAGGAAATATACAATGTTTTTTTTCTAAAAAATGCATTTTGTTATTATTCTTTTCCTATATTTATCTATTTTATAGATATTTATATATTTTATAAATATTTAATAAAGGTTTATAAATATGCAACCAGCGACCAACCAGCTAAACTTACATAAAATTAATTGTTTGGCTACTGTAGTCTCAAAATGATGCATAAGAATTTTTAAAGAAGATTTAAGTCAAAACGATAATGAAGTCCTGAGATCCTGGGAGAAAAGTGTGACTATTGAACAATGATTTTTATAAAAAAAAAAATAAACATGTAGGGGCCTAAGTATATAAAAACAAGTACCATTAAAACATAAAATATCAGTACATATTCGTTAAAAGATTTAAGCATATAACTGTTTACTCTGAACATGACATCGTTTCATTGTCACTATAATGGTCAATCCCAGTAAGCAATTATACTAATCATTAAATACTTTTACCTAGTCCTGTAAATCGACTCTTTCAAATTAACTTTTTATGCATTTACTCATTTTAGGTGAATCAGTCACCAAACCAAAAATACATTAACTAAAGTAATTAAATCAAACATGCACTTCATCATATCGAAATAAATGGATCTGAAAATACATAACAGACTTTCAATACTAAAAAACGTAAATGGGACAATTAAATCAGCATTTACATTATATCCGCGTAGTTATGAAGCATCTCACTTATAATAAAAGCCGAACATATGAGAGTGCTAATAACCCCAGCTATAATGGGAATTAAGTGATTTGACCAATTATTATGCTGAAAGAGAGGCCCATGAATCGTAATTTAAAAACCTAGAGTTCTACTCTGTAGAAGGCTATTTAAATTCAAGCTTAGTGAAGCTTCCCTGTTATCTGATAAACTTGATATATTATTTTTGACTCGAAATTATTTTCCTAAATTGATTACGCAACGTTTTTTAAATATGCAGATTGTAAGGCTTAAATAATTATTTAGCTCTTCAAAACACATAAATGCCCCATTCTTTTAGGATGTTAAGATATGCGACAACCAATCGTAAAATTATATATTTTTCTATATATTTCGTAAGCTTAGCAAATCTTTGTAATCTTGATCGCTTGGCACTCAAAGCAATCAACATTGTTACCATGGCTACAAACAGCTTTATTTTAGATGCTTTTAAGCGTTTAATGCTATTTCGTTCAATATAAATATTGTTTTGCATTTCATGTTTGCTGTCAGTTACAATATCATGGCTCTATAAAAGTATACGAACGCTGGACCATGAAACGGTATTATTTATCCAAACAACAGGTTAGTGTTAAATACAAAACAAATAAATCTTTCAATTTCAAAAGGAAACAAAGTATCTGGAGCTAAACAAGATCCTAGATAAAACTGGTATACACAGTTCATTTGAAAATTAACGTGCTTGAAAATGATGTCGAATGGGGCTAAAGACCCTTATGTAACTGTTGGTACCACGGAAGAAAACATATTTGCAAGTTCCATCTTTCTTCTGGCTTCAAGTGAGAATGAGCTTCTGGATATGAGAACACAGGATTCTGCAGATCTACAGGGTTTGTTTGGTTTTTGATTTAACGCAATATGAACTAGATGGAAGGTGCTCATTTAGAGCACAACTATCTACAATCTTTTTCTCTCATACATATGACTGTTTATATATATAGACTCTTTTCAATAAGCTACCATTTATTTCAAAAAAAAAGGAAAATTATATATATATCGTACATAGAGTTAAATTATTTGATGTTTAATATTTCAACTAATCTGGAAAAGGTTTGTATACATAATAGGGTACATTGCTACTATATTATCCTAACCCTTATCCAAGTGCGCAATAGTTCGAATTTAAATCAAATACATCATATCAAGATATAGTCATTAACTATTCAAAAGATAGTTATATGATATGAGGGACCTCATGCTATGAGTATTGATTATGTGTCACAGTGCTTTTACAGCGAGCGCTGCTCTTGCACAAATGCCTGTCCAGTTATTGATCGTATGACGTCAGTGACGTAACTACAGTGTTTTTCAGTGAGGCGATTAAAAAGGACTTTCACAGCAAGAGTTGGCCTTGTTTTTTGATAAATAATACCTATATAATATAGTAAATCGTGTTCTAAACTACCTATGCTCCATGTCTGACATGTATTTTATATTATTATAGGTATGTCATGGGGTTTTTCCACCTTTAACACATCGAAAAAGGTTTCACGGGAAAGGTGGTGGAGTTTTCCCTAAAACGTCGAGTGATCGTAATACCTGCATATTTTCGTAAACGAAAAGATTGCAGATAATAATACGTATATGTGGGGTAATTCAAAGTTTTATATATTTTAATATCCGTAGAGTCTTCATTATGAAAACACCGCCAGGACGAATTACAACGGTTTTTACGTAATGTTTATACATGAGCCAAATTTCACCCGTGAGGCACATTCCTGGTTTGGGTAGACTATAATAAATAAATTTGTTATTGTAGATATGGAAGCAGAAACAAATGCAACCGAGTTACTCAATGATACCTTTTTTCGCAATGCCGTCACCAATAACAGATACAGCAATGGAACAACCGACTTAATGTTCGAAGACTATCAATATGATTATGATTTCAACAGCAAAACAGCAAAACTTCTGTTGTCAATCAACGATAGTGTAAGAAAAGCTAAATAAGCTTAAATATAATATATCAAGACTGTCCAATGACAGTGTGCCACATCTCGCATAGTCAACTCTTGTCAATGCATAATTATGATTATATGCTATAAATATCAAAACATGATATAACAAGACTGTCGAAGGACAGTGTGCCACATCTTGCATAGTTTTATTCTTGTCAATGCATAATTATAATTACTCTCTAAATATATTGTTCATACGAAAAGAGCATTTAAGTCAAACACCAAGCATTTGAGGTTTGATTGAAATGTATTTTCATAGACTAATGCTTCTCGAGGTTCGAACTTATCAACGACAAATGCAAATATATTATAAATTCAGAAGCGTTCAGAGGCGCTAGGAAGGGCTTATCATATTAAATTCACTGATTGGTTCTAAAAATATGTTTTACTTTCAAATTTAATTTCCTTGTATTCTATTTGCAGATTTGGCTGTACATTGTACCAGTAATAATTGCCATAGGGATATTCGGAAACATAATAACACTATTCATCGCGGGCGAACGCACAAAGAAATATGCTTTTATGATACGCCTTTTGGCCGTTGTGGATAATATGAATCTTGCAGTAGCCATAGTTGACGTTATCAGCTACATAAAATATGGCCCAGGTGCCATGATATATGTTTTGAATAACTGGGGATGCAAACTTGGATTATATATTGTCATAGTACTACAACATATGGAAGCCTGGGTGATCATTATGTTGACCTTTGAGCGATATGTGTCTATAATGTACCCACTGCATGGGATGCGATATCTTAATCTTAATAGACTCAAGATCATTATGAGTGTTATTTTGGTACTTATCTGTATGGATTATATTCCTTATTTGGTCACTCAAAATATCAGCGATGATCCATTCGTGTATCCATGCCAACCAACCCGATACTGGGGCCGGAAGTGGGGCCAATTTTATAACACGTGGGAGTTAATCGTCTTTGTTTTTGGCCCTTTTGGTCTCTTGTTAGTTGCAAATATAGTCATTATTTGGCAACTCGCAA
The DNA here is from genome assembly GCA_001703475.1 of Hydroides elegans. Taxonomy (NCBI): domain Eukaryota; kingdom Metazoa; phylum Annelida; class Polychaeta; order Sabellida; family Serpulidae; genus Hydroides; species Hydroides elegans. The sequence goes on from LQRL01162433.1 coordinate 20,625, forward strand.
GGCGCAACCGGAACCAAGCGAATTTAGGCGTCAACAAAAGACATGATAAAGGAATCAAATTAAGAAAACAAGCTCCTTTGCTATTGAGTATAAGTTTCATATTTCTGATAACCCATGGACCGATGTATTTCTATTTACGAACAGATTTCGGTCAGCAATTTTTCAGTGAAGGCCCCGTGGAACAGCAATATATGGATCTTGGATTCAATCTATGTTTGATGCTTTTGTATATTAATTACAGTGTCAACTTCTTTATTTATGTTGTAACAAATACCATGATGAGGAAGAAATTTGCAGAAATCTTTTCAAGAAAATAAGACACAAATCGATTAAAGGTAAATTGCTTGATCGATAAATACAATTTTTAAATACATTGAAGTTGTTTTGTAAATAAACTTAAGTGCAATTTAAGACGAAATAGTACAGGTTTACGTCGCATTGTTTGTTGTATTTGTTTTGTCATGTTATTTGTATATTAACAACATGTAATGAATATAATATATCTTCTTATAAATATAACAAACACTTTAAGTTTTTTTGGCATTTATCACTGATTTACAACAAATGTACAAATACATCGTGATTATTAATAAGACTTCAACATATTTTCTAAACAGCACAAGTTATAAGGTTTAGTAAATGCAACAAAAGATCTGTAAATGCGTAAACAATATAATACATATCAGTGTAATTAAGTACCGTTTTATATTTGTTCAGATAACTAATCAATTTCAAAATGATTCTAAGCATTAACAATAAAATTTAAATCTTAAGGGGTATACAGTATGAAACAATGTTTTTTTTTAACTGTTAGTCAAAAACGAATCTATAAATTGCAAAACACACGGGAAAAAAATAATCAGTATTCACATAATACCATGTCATGAAACATTATTTGATAAAAGGGGTTTATTAACCACGTGTTGTAATATTTTTAAAACTGCGCCTTGACCTTTTGAATACAGTCACATAAGCAAATATTTTTCATAACATACTGGTAGTTTTTTTTATAGCACAACAATATATCACAACATAATCGCATGAACACAACAAGAATATTAATATCAGAATAGTTGTATAATTGGACTAGAAAATCATTTGATACAATGGAATGGTCGATAGCAAAAGATTAAAAAAATTCAAATTCGGTATACAATTCAAATTTTCATTGGATAAGTCTTCTTCAAAGAAAAAATGTGGAGATCTTAGTCTAAAAAAATACCAATACAAATCAATTGGTCTTTTAATTATTGTTGATGATGAATAAAATATAAGGAAAAGTGATATCGAAACTGTTCGGAATAATACTAAATTCAATTAAATATAATCCCATGTTGATAATTTTATATCAATTAAATATATATAATAGGTCTCATGATCAACATGAAAACCAACAAATATTGCACTATGAACATATATCACAAATTTGATTGATTTTTTTTTTATAATAGAACAAATAAACAACTACCATCTATAATCTAATAGAAATGCCTACTATATAAAGGATAACATTGTTCGAGAACATTTTATAAATATTCCTATTTTACATACAGCTGTTCACATTTAGGGATGGGTTGGGGCAGGATTCTCGGCCCCGGGACCCAGTGACTCAAACCCCGCCCCGTCGCGGGGCCCCGTCGATACACCGTCTGTCAATGTAACACCGAGCATTAACATTATCTATGTTTGAAATAATAAGATTTCCTTGCAAGATCAGAATCGTGAATTCATTGTAAACACAGTTATCTTATGTTACTGTATAAATATATGTATAAATAGGTCAAATGTGAATAATTTATATATTTTTGTTCAATATTTGCATGATTTTGATCAATTTAAGCATCTTTTCTATTGTTGAAAGTAAAGGTCATTATGGACGACGGGGCCCCGGGGTAAAATTTCGCCCCGGGGCTGAACTTTCATCGACGGGGCCCCGGGGTTTCGGGGCCCCGACCCATCCCTAGACTTCACATACGTTCTTAAAATAATTGTTTTCCAAACGCTTTTTTTAATGTAATATCTTAAAATCAATATTAAGCATATTAAGTCTACAGGCTTATATATAATATAGCCTAAAAATATATTGCATTGAGAAAACAGATTGAGTATATATTACTATTATGCTTGTATACATGTATGAATATGTATAATGATAAAATACGATACATGTAGTGAGTA
>LQRL01162448.1:2292-13607 GCA_001703475.1 Hydroides elegans
AGCCGTAAAGGTATGGATGATTTGAAATATATTTTAACCATATCAGAGCCTTAAGATAACAAACCACCTTGAAACACCATGTGGGGTAGGCTGTCACTCAACCCTGATTTATCGCATTTTAATTGCAGTTAGGGTAAGCATCACATATAATTATACATCCTTTATTTCAATCAGCTTTCTATAAAAAAAGTAGCACCTGCAGGGGGCAAAGGATGTATTTTAGACGACTTCAATAAAGTGATATCTCATTTAATAGCGTCGTGAAACTTCATTTCAATTGTTGACGCTAAAAAATACAGTCGGTACCATAAATAGAATTTTTAATGCCATCGACCTATGAAAAAAATCATAAATATTTTTTTAACAGTTTCGTTCCCACTTTAACATAATTGAGATAATTCTACCATCAATAACAATTAACCTTATATTTTAATTGCTTGTCTCATGAGCTTTGCATCACTGAATGTCTATCTTTGGTTCAAAAGGGGCACATTTGCGTCTCCTAATTAGGAATAAAGGATCATAATATTACGTTCCACAAAAATGACTGCATGAATCTGTGTATCATATTTGTGCCTTTAAGATGATCTTTATTTGTTTTTAATTGATTTGTGTTATAAAACCGGCTTAACATCTGTGGGTAAACATGTCAATCATCCAAGGTTGTAATAGAAACCTTATTTTTCACAGCTATCACGTTTAACGGATTAAAACTCATTTACCGTTTATGGGTTACAGTGCTGTATGAGAATGGATTGCTATGCCAGCATCCCGAATATAGGCGACAGACCTACGCTTTTGATAAAGTCTCTTTAAAAGAGCGGTTATATCATCAACTTTTTCGAAGTGCCCATCATATGTGACGTAACCTTGTAAAGTATTCCAGTTTTCTTAGCTATCAAATGAAGGTGCTAGACATTTTAAGAAACATGAATATGTTTTGACGCACAACCATTATTTACTTCATCGCGAACAGAGCATTGTCATATCGTGTATTTTTAAACAAAATACCCGAAAACTTTAATAACGCATAACTTGATAACTCATGGCCGGTTGCAGTTCACGGTGTTAGCCCAAGCAGCGCTTGAGCCATTCTTGAGCGCGGCTATATTTTCTTTTCAGATGCAATAAACGGGTATGCAAACAATTATTATTGTTAAGCCCGTTCATATCAATTGTGTTCAGCAGTAAAGGTGTATGAACATAGACCAACTCATGAAATTCAAGCATTTTCATAAACTATCCAACACCAGGTTGGTGCCAACACCGTGAACTGCAATCGGCCAATATGTGTCCTTGATAATAAATAAGTTTTCACCATAGATGTGAAACCTTCTATGCATTCCTTAGACACCTATGTAACATTTATTTATTATGTATTTATTTATTTATTTAATGGGTCTTTGGTATAAATGTGTAATGATAAAAAGACTGCACTGATAATCTAAATAAAAATCGAATCCGTTGTCAATTGAGGTGATCTCAAATAGCGATCGCACCTTTTTTTAAAAAAAAACTCAATTGTGTCGCAAAATGATACTAGATCGTGACGTGAAGCCGAAAGAAAACACAGACGAAGCGAAATAAAAATAGTGAATTAAAAAAAGAGCCAGACATACAATGCTTTTAATTCATGAGTTATCTAAATTTAAGTTAATAACCCGCGCAATATGATTATTTAGGGGGTTCGGTATGAAGAGGGATCGAGATTTAATTGAAGAGATATTATGTTTAAACGTGTTCACTTTCTGATGATATTGAAGAGAGTTCTTCATAATGCAACAATTTATGCAAAACTATTTCTTGGGCAAGAAATCACTATCAATTTTTGTCATTTCACCCAAAATGGTTGTTTGAGTGGTTTGTATGTGTAGCTTTGCCACTTGTTAATTTAGAAAAGGTGTTATATTGACGGAAATCAATTTAAATTTGTCGCTGTTTGGGGTCTGTATCATCTTGAACTTTGATATGATTATTTCTAAAAGCTATCGATTTCGTGTACAGTTGTAGCTGGTTTTCACTCGGCAAGGGTTGTCCATAGTACGTCTTATTCGGACGGGACGTCGAGAGGATCGACGACCTAATTTTGGCGCATATGTTAGTTTTCAGGAAGTCCGTTTATGTCCCGGCGTCCGTAGAACGTTATTCGTACGTCCGATTCGCGATGTCGATGCAACGTCTTTTAAACGTCTTTTCTACGTCCGCAACGAATAAGGACGTCCGGAAAACTTACGTACGGGTCGTATAGTGGGTTATACAACTGTAGTTTGCAGATGGTGCCCTACCAGTTGAATGATAAGAAATTAGTTAACATTAACATGCTTGAAATATACATGTTTATCAGAGAGGAAATTATATTTAATATTTAAAAATGACTTAATCAATCGAATCTATCAATTATTCTAAAAATAAATAATATAAAACTTCAAACAGTCGTATTTTCGAAATCACGATTGTTAAATATTAACAGGTCCGACGCAGACCCCATTGCATTTCCTATATCATGACTTATTGTCGATGCCTAGAAATACAAAATAGACCCAAGACCTCAGGGATATATTAATGCCTTGGTCAGCCAAGGCCAGCATATACACAACAGACTCATACATCATGTTTAATTACATCTCATTCGAGTGACGTTTATTACAAGGGACAAAAATCTTACTGTGGTAATGTTTGTATGACCTTTTGACCTAATCACCATTATCATGACGTTTTAGCATTGTAAAGCATGATAAATGGCTCTGTGAAAATTACGTAAATTATGTGTGATTTTGAAAAACTTATGGAAAATGACAATGGTTTAAGGAACACACCGAAGATTAGTTTTTGAGAAGTAAATAGACGGTTTTTGTGTATACAGTAAGGAGGCGATGAGGGAAATTAGGGTTTTTGTGACAATGACGTCTATGGGATTTACAATAGGTCAGCAATTTTGAATGGTAGAGCTCTCATAACCCATATAATGAAAGTTCAGGTCACCAAACGTCCAGGTTGTAAGACTAAGGTTGTCCTCTCAAACGATCATTCCCTCGATTACCGATGAAAAGCAAAGCGATCGTTTGTATAGGTAAGGTGGTAGATTTATCAAGTTTAGAAAGAGGCTGCATTCTTAAACCTTCATCCCATCGGTATCTAAAAACGTCTTGATTTCCAGACATTACGTGTTCGGATTCCAATAAATGTCAACTAATTATGATATGACAGGTTTATGAAAAAAAAGAAACCACCGCTAAAAACGGGAGACGGGGAACAATGGTTTAGGAACAATATGTTATCTTTGACATTCGAAAGACAACACCTATTGTCGATTTAAGAGACGAAATGGAATAGCGTTTCAGACTTAAATGCGGAACAACTAGAAACTATTGTTATCTTGGTTGATAAATTCGTTGGTTGGATTTGGAAGAAAATATTTATCATTACATACAAAGATGAAATTTCAAGCACTATATGGAGTAAAGTTTACTTCGTTATATATTTAAAACCCATTATATTCGGAAAATCAGAACAACTTACAACAGCATCCTTGAGTGGATTACATTATCACCGCTATGATACAATTGATATCTTATAAATTTAATCAATCAAATCAAATCAAATTCGTCCTTAATTTATTATCAATATTGCAACGTACACCTCACGTATCGCTCGCTTTTTATAAATCTTCAAGAAAATAGGGGCTTTAGTTCTTTATCTAAAGGTATTGATAAATTCATTAGTTTGTTAATTAATTAATGGATTCGTCGTCATTAATCTGAATTTGATCAAAAATTAAAAAATCTTTCCAAATATATGATAAAATCCAAACGGTATATGATAAAATCCATTTATTTAGATCCCGTCACTAATGTACACCCCACTTCATCTCGCTTGCTTGGGGGTATCTTCAGTGCATGCATCCCTTCTGTGACTCATTATCTCAACTTTTAAAAAAATCATCTAAACTTTAAATAAAAAATATCATCTCAACTTAAGCCTTGGTTTAACTTGGTGTCTCCTTCTTTGTGGCGCTTCAATAATATACAACAGGCCTCTTGGAGAACAACCCGAAGTCACCCTTTAAAAGCGTACGCCCCTCTCTATATCTAGAGTGGGACTGCAGGGGGACCACCAGTTAAGATTCTGTGAATCTGTTCCTTTTGCTTGGTTTTAGGCCAAATGAGTTTGCCCTTCCTTACTCGTGTACTTCAACAAGACAAAGCTGTTTTTATTATGTAAAGAAAAATATATAAACATAATCAATTTTGAAAAAAAAAATCTTTACACCAGTTTTTCCTTAACTGTTGACATCAACTTATGGCATAACCATATATGGTCTCTCCTGGCAAAAATAATCATTTACAATTTATGGATGAAATCACGTTTCAGAAAAAAAGACAATTGACTTTTCAAAAATGACTTTTTGATTTCTTCTTATATGTGAACCATAACGTCAACTTTTTTTGTCGCTTTTTCTATCATATCCGATCACACGATAAAAGTCTTGCACCCAAGTCAACTTCACGCAAGAGTATCTATTGTGGCCCCTAATTTTTCAGCACGCTAAACACATTCATTATAAAAGTGTATGTTGAGATAAGATGGTTTATTGATAATTTCAATAGGATGATACTTTTAAATTGTCATGTGCATTTGTATACAATAGTGTCAATCCGTACACTATGCATACACGATTTATATGCTTAACATAACTAAAGCTGTGTTTGTACAAAACCGATATAATGGAAAGATGATAGCGATTGTTTAGGCGAGAATAATGATATTTTTATCTTATGCATGCATATATGACAATGCACAATATGCATTTTAAGGGTTATCTCGAGTCTATCAAAACTTCTGAACTTGTATTGTTCTGTGAACTGTTCTGCCAAGCGAATCCCAAGCCTTTTGTTGAATTACTAACCATCTCATTATTATATAAAACTTACATTTTCAAGTTCATCTTATTGTTATCTTAAGTGCAAATCTATTTCTGATGCATTAAAATAATAACTTTCTCCTATATAACTATGACATTTTAGGGTCAGGTTAAGTCACATTAGGGTCGCTTGGGGTCAGCGAATGGGGTTTTGAGGTCATCTGATTAGAGGGTGCGTGAGCCAGGTGTGAGCACTTAAAGCGGACTTGAAGTTCCTTTTTGAGTGCAAAAAAGATAAAAGATTCATTCATAGATGTTCGAACATATCTGAAAAAGTTGAATTTGGGAAAGATACAGGTACATGTACATGTTTAATGTAAAAGATAAATCTATTATCCCGAAAGGAATAAAATAACTCCGGATATCACCTTTTTCCATAAATTATTAATGCACTATGTGATTAAGTTCAATCTATTTAAGTGCCACGAACAGAGAGATTTATTATGTGTAAAAATGATATATTATCTGCATTGTGTATGTATCTGAGACCTCAATCAATAAGTGTGAATAATATACTGAACCTGATTGTTCCTATGGAAACACATGCTTTGCTCTAATCAGCGTGGCTTGATCACAAAAACAGACCTTTATTGATGTCTTTTGTCAAATGAAAAAACGCGAATATGGTTGAACAAAAATCGTATAAAACAAACTGACAAGGCTATTTAATGAGAGTTTTTGTGGGATGTCCTTGTCCAGGAAAACATATGATTCCAGCCGAGAAGCGAAAATGAGTAAAGGCTATGTCAATCCAACGTATAAGAAACAAGTTTCTAACTCGCCTCACGTATAAGGGACTTCCCACCATAACCCTTCCGTAAAAGAAGATATTCTCTAAAAGGAGGACAGGTCACGCATGAATATGTTTTAAATCCGAGGGTTTCTGTTCGACGAGTGCACCATCACATATTGTCTTCGTAAATTCGATGAAAAGTCATATAATGAATGTAGTCAAACAACTTTTACCGGCCAACTGTTCCATCTGCCATGGAGTCCTGGCTCCGCGTAACGTATAGCATCTCCATAGAACCCGTTTACAGATGAACAAGAATAGGAAGAAGATAGACCCTGCTAAAAGTAGGACACGACACGCATGAATATCTTTGAAAATCGTGCGATTTCACTCGACAATGTATCATCACGCAACCAAGCGCATGCATGTCATAATGAAGCAATTAATCGTGTTGCAAAAAAGTAGTGCCGAGCGTCGAATTATAGATATATATCAAAAAGGGCTTCGCGTGGGGTATCTACATGTACCCAGAGGGTGAAATATGGCCGAGGAGAGTCTTAAAGACGTTACAGGGGGCTTTATCAAATGTTTAAGGTGTTTTGTTTGATTACGCTTTAATTATAGCGTTCTTAAATGTCATCAAAGTATAGAATAATGAGTTTTCAGGCGTCTGAATATAAGTTACATGAAGTGGTACGCACATATAGTTGCTAAGACAACAAATGAATTCAATACCTTAACATAAAGTACAACTCTGGATTCTGTAAAAAAAAAAAAAAAATTTACCTTTGACCTTCACCCAAGGTCACTTGCTAGCTGGGGTCGGCTTTCGACAAGGTCACTGAGGCCAGACGACGAAACGACGACAAACCTTAAAGCCCCTAATATGTTACGCGGAAATGCATTTTTAACCCGATGCCAATTATTTAATTGTAGTGCTTTATTACCAAGGTCCCATTGTGACTTCTAATTGTTATATTAGAAGACCTACTTTGTGTATTTGCATTGTTTTTCGATTATGGATTCATGATATGATTGCACATTTGGGTGTAGCTTTTATAATATATACGCTGGGTTGATAGCGTATATATATAGCGTAATAGCATTGGAATGTTCAGTTATTTGCAAGCAAAAGCAACGCCATAAACAATTATACATAAATCAACATTGTCAATCAAATATACATTTATCAATAAAGATGTGATTTTGTTTGTGCTGATTTCATATTTTCTTTTTCTAACTATGCCTACCTAATGCGCTTGCGATGGCAGGATACCAATGACATTCCATGGAAATGAAAACTATATTCCATGAATAATGAACTATGTTTTGTTCGATTACTTAAACAAAGCAGTTACTAAAACGCAATTTTCAGAGCATTAAAGTCAAATCGGTTCCACTCATTGCACCAGGAAAAGCACTTATTTTACTAAAAGAAATATATGAAATATCAGGCCTCCTCTCTTTTTGCCTTATCTGAGATATCTGGAAAATCACAAAGTAAAAAGTCAGGGGACTGATCAGCTGTTTATAACGAAACGAGATCCAAAATAGGCCAAGCGAAAAACAATACGGGATTGGGTTGCAACCTTTTGTGTACGATGCGGAATTCATTTTGTTATCTTCTTTATTATATTTTCTATCTTTTAATATTTTTGTTTTCATCTTTTTATCATTTCTATCCCTATCTTACGTTGCACAGATTTTGTTTTGTTATTATTTTTTTCATATAGGGCCATTGGTTCTACGGAAACTTGAACAGTTGTCAGTGAATTATATGCATAGTTACTGTTGTCAAGGTTGCATACACGATTTAAGACCCATGTGTTTTTGTCTCTTATCCTTCTAATATATAGCACTTACGAGATATCTCTTAGATAATATATTGTTACGAATGACTTTAAACAATTAAGGCATCGTTTCTGCGGCAGGTACAGAAAAGGGATGAAAAGAGGTGGCAATTAATTGAACAATGGGTGCCTCTGAAAGAAAAGACACCCAAAAACAACCAACTCACGACTTTTCAAGTCAGTCGTCCTGTAAATGTAGCCAAATAACAATGGGCAATCTTCTTGATTTTTTTTGTTCTTCTTGATTTATGCTTTCGTGCATATCACGGAAGAAAGATAGAGATAAGAATTGAAAATGCAGTTTCGAAAAAAAATGGGTATTGAGTGACTTTCTGCGGTTTTCCTGGTACTATCATTATACTTTTAGAAAGTATAAAGAAAAACAATAGATTATAAACCGTGGCAATTATAACTAGATAAACGTGGCATAAAAACTGGGGAATAAGGTTAAAGAGACCAAAATAACAGGTGATTGGGGACTTTTCTTGAATATCGTTTCCTGTGACATTTACATCTGTGAATTAGTCCTGATATCAAATCAATAGGAAGTGTTAATTTTCAAATTAATAAAGTCATTTATAATTAGTCTTTTCCATGACATTTCGTGAAAATATTCAATTTCTCGTGTTCGTTTTTGTAATTAACAATCGAATTTCGAATGACCACAGATCACGATTAATCTCAATTCCATCCTAAATATAAAAGGAAACGTTAAGCAAACTAACATATGGTATATTTGTTTCGTGGATTTAATAATTGAATAGAAATAAATAATACCAATCTCAATGTATTAATCATATTATGAAATTCTATTATCAATGCAAATGTTACAGCTGCAGCATTGTAAACATTACCATTTCAATATGTTAAGGTGTGGTATTGAACAACATTGTTATTATACATAAACCAAAAATATAAAGAAATGATGATATAAATATGATATTGTAAAATTGAATAAATTTTGAAATGAAAGGTCTATTGATAATACTTCATATGGAACAGACATATTCCCTTAACAGGAGTACCCGGCGAACTATTTTTAGAAGTGTGTCTAATTTGACTCCTTTTGTTGTGAAACGAATTCATTTGCAGCTTAAAGTGGTGAAATATTATTCCTTTAAGTTCAAACTTTATTCTTTGTTTGCCAGCCAGGAACGCCCAAAAATCGTTGCCAGGCAAAATGTTGCCAGCAAGAATAGATACCCTTGAATGTTTCACGCCCCTCTGAAAGTCCACCAAAACTAGTATATTCCCATATTTTAGCCATAATTTGCCCAACAAATGGTTAATTAAATGCAATTATTGCATTCTATTAACCTTATTTCTTGAAATAAAGCAAAAAGAAAATTTTCATATTGATTCTATTCTGTGAAAATGCCAGCAAGTAAGATTTCCCAGCCGAATAGATATTTCACCGAATAAATCGCTGGGTACTCCTGCCTTAAGAAAAGCGAGACGCCACCGGTTGATATGCACTGATAGTTTACCATGCATTCAAAAGTCAAGGTCGTTTGTCGTGTTTCATTACAAGTTCATTCATAAAATGTTTATCAATCGCAAGGTGAAATACATGGGCAGTAAAGAGATAAAATGATGATAATGTGATTATTTGATTAAATACATTTTTAATTTGATTCCAAAAAAGAATAAGCTAAACGTATGATAACGTACTAATATCTGTCTGGAAAAGCTGTCATTTATATTTTGAAGAAACAATTTTAATAATATTAGCTTGCCATCAGTATAAATCCTTTAAATACAAAAGTATGTTTCCAATTTTCGATTTTAAATAAAAAGAGTTACTTTACCTAGTCTATGACAAATACTGAACAAAGAGCCCACTTATACGAAAATGCACAAAATAAAATAACAATGGTTCAAGAAAAATAAATTCTACCATGTTTGCACCAAATCAGCTGATGGAGAGAGGGCAATGCCGTAATGTAATGAGCACGAATTCACAAAATGGTACATGCATAATCATCTTGGAATAGAGCATTTGCGGTTATATGAATATGGATGTGCAGGTTTGAAAACTTAATTTATATTTTTCTGGTAAATTCTATTATTAATAAATTAAAGTCAAGTTAGTTAATGAAATAAGGTTTAAAACAATGAGTGTCCCCACAGTTGCAGTAAGTATGTAAGTGAAGGGTTCAGTGCATAACGGTGCGAAGTCGAATTTTGGTGCTAGGGAAAACAGACTCAAAATAAAGGAAAAAAGTATATAAAATTCCGCAAATTCTAATAAGCTATTCTTACTGAAATCCTGCTAATGATTTATATAAATTTTCAGTGTTATCATGGGATATCGATCATGAGTCATCTGATCAATTTTTAATTATCCGCGCTATTTTGAGTTGGGCCCTGTGACACAGAACCCCAAATTATCAATTTCGTTCAATATGTACAAAACAGATTTCAAAATTCAATTCATTATGCAAATGTTCATATGAAATATTTATATAGATTTTCGATGAAGCCACTAGCTATATCCTTAGGGATATTTGGTAACCATGGTACTTCCTAAACTTCCTAGCCAAGCCAGAAGACAACAATTGTGGGCATCCTGCAATAAGGACATGTTGGTGGAGCTATCCCTCTCGATTCCAATGCTAAATGCATCCAGTTACAAACCATAAAACAATAGGTTAAAATGACATTAAAGCACTAAAAATAAAGCGCCGTTGTTTTTACTCATTAAACAATGAGTAAACCATTCCTCTCCCATTCCTTATTTGTATTTGTATGGTGTTTCACCGCACACCATTCATTCGCACTGAATCCAACACATCCCTTCTGAGTGCAGTGACCCGGGTTCGAATCCCCGCTAGGCACAGTTATTTCATGAAATCATGACGCAATGTATTTATGAATAGAAAACCGTAGGCTTTGTGTTGGAAGTTCGACGTAAGAAAAACAAAACCGTATTGTTTGTTTATCAGTGTAAAACGTGCTGTTTATGAGTGCATATAACAAATGCGTAATTGTTTTATTGAATCCAGATTAGGTAGTTATTTGTTGTTATGAAAATGAGCAACCACCGTAAGAACTGCGCATCTTAAACATGAAACACACAACACAGAAATAATACGTTCTTCAAAAAGCTCCTCCGCTTCAATATTAAAGCATATATTGATACACAACCATATAAACACATGTTTTGCATATATTGCAAAATAATAACCCCAATATACACCAAACCTATCATTGATCAATCATGTACGAAGTCAACCATTAAAAGAAGCTATTCATCAACCATACACATTAAACATACCTAGCAATTAATCCTCAATATTCAGACACTTTACCCATCAAACGTCGATTCAAAATGCCTTTTAATACCCGTTCTCAAGCCAAGCTCTAAGTCACAGAACTTATCAATTTTCTTCGTTCCCACTGCAAAACACTATAAATCAATTCCAATTTATTTTGTCTTTTAGAGCCGCGCACGCATCATAGAATTAAGGTCTCTCGCTTGAATCGGCTGTCAACGCCAAAAGGAACCTTGACAACAAAAACCGTAAACAGAAACCCTAAATATTTTGCACCGTATCCAGTAGCAAAGCGTAAACAAGAAAAAGGCAAGAGGCAAGAAGATGATATTAATCCATAAAGCGACTTGCAGCTCATAAGTTACAATCTGACTTGTTTAATTGACACAAAATGTTAAGTTTTCAACCACTGTAGGACGTCAATTAACATCTCGTGGAACTAAATATCCCCAGATGAGAAGTTATACTTACATCCTTGAACCCTATTCTGCCTTACGATATTGGATAATATCGGATCGCGCTAATCGAATGAGAAT
>LQRL01162469.1:0-13835 GCA_001703475.1 Hydroides elegans
CGAGGAAGTGATTCGTATCGCAGGTACCAAAAGGTCGCTGTTAGAAACGGTAAAGAAGAGAAAGCTGTCATTTTTTGGACATGTCATGCGACATGACTCCTTGCAAAGAGATCTACTTGAGGGCATGGTCGAGGGCAAGCGCGGAAGAGGGAGGCCAAGACTGCAATGGAGTGACAACATCACCCAATGGACCGGCCTCACCTTCGAGAAGGCCAAGCGTACTGCCCAAGACCGAAAGAGATGGAGGTTCGTGACCGGCAACGTCAATCGGCACGCCACTTGGTACGGTAAGGTAAGTATAATTTTTAAATAAAAATGGGCGGGCAATTTAATTAACGTCAGAAAAATGACGTCCCTAAAACATTCATACATGACGATATGCGGACCACTTAAGGACGTCGCATTTTATGTCTTAACGGACGTCTTTCACTGAACGTCCTCTCGGTGTCAGATATTGACGGCGAAACGACGTCTAAAAAATAACATCCGGCAAACTTTCACCTGGGTTCAATGTAGGACCAAGAAACGACGTGCGTAAATGATGTCAGACGGACGGGAATAGGACCAACCTTTGCCGAGTGGGATGTAGACAAAAATCCTGTTTTTTAAAGGAAAATGGTGGTTACACTGCGTGTTTTCATGCCAATCTTGCTTTTAAAAAATAAACAGGTCGCGTGAAAAAAAACTGCTTTTTTCTTCAATTTGACCGCGGCCTATTATTATTCGTCAGTCCGCCATAATGGATGAAATTGTCCCTGATCTAGATTATATAAGTTGAAAAATGGTTGATAATATCCTAATAAAAAAATCACAAATCATAGATTTTATAAATCATAAATCATTAAAACATTCAATGTGTCTGTCTTCGAAAATTAATTTAATCTAATTTCGCATTTGGGTCACTAGCTGTTGCACGCGCCCCATCGGTTATATATGATTCGGCTTTAAAGACAAAGTAATATTATTAGTTCCCTTTGAATTGATAAACCTGTGTGTGATGACGACTAATGATAACGTTTTATCATAAAAATGGTATAAAATGATATAAAAGTTTAATCATTTTGGATATTAAAGATGAAATCTCTTATATCATTTAACTGCTTATTTTGCATAAACATTCTATAAGAGTTTAGAAATCAGAATCGTGTAAACTTTATATTTATTGTTTGCTTAGTTTATAGATATTTTTCAACTTCTGTGCGTTACATTTTATTATTTTTAATTTTCATTACTTGTTCAACCCTTTTCTGACTCTTGATAACAAAGTCATGTCGGCCAAATAAAAAAAAATCATACGGAAATGAAAATGACATCCGCGCTTATTTGTGATCTTGCATTTTACTTCATTTTGAGTGGACTTCCCAAATGATTTATAATCGAGATTTATCAAGGTGCAACAAAAACAAAAAATATGTTGATATGTTGCGATATAAACTACTAGGAAAGATAGTTTATTAAAAAAAAAAACACGAAAACAGAACTACCCACTTATATTAAAAAATATTTGTATATACAATGTAATTTATAATATGAAACAGCAAAATTATATTTGATCGAACACGTTTGATCGAATTGATTCGCTTTCGTGAACGTTTATATAGAAGGTAGACATATAATGTTAATGATTCACCATTTTTACAATTTAAGCAATTTACTTTTTTATCTATCATACCTTCCCTACTAAAACTTTATTTATTTAACATTTATGCAGCATTTACTTATTCGCCTTAATACTCTTAAATAACATTTTGATCTTTTATGCGCGTAAATTATGTGAATGCGCTCATTTATAACCAAACAACTTTAAATGATAGCCTACATTTGTTAGGTTCTGCATTCACGATGTACTTAATCAGGAAAAAACAATATATATAAACGAGAACTTTACCGTCTTTGATATGTATATATATAAATGGAATATTTATTTCATTGGAACCTTCCGTCATTGGAACTTTCCGTCATAATTAATTTTGAAGGTCGCGGATTTAAAACGGAGCATACGGGGCTGGCGCCCCTGGTCGACTCCTTTTTAATATGAAAATAATGGCAAACCAAATCGCCTCCTTTTGGCCTCAAAAAATCTCACATTGACGCCCGGTCGAATTTAGCCTGGATCAACCCAACCGAGACAGAGAGTGAGTAGCAATCACCGAAATTTGATTTGACGAATGGTTTTAGATGCAGTTTTTTCTGTGCTCTTTTGGAGTGACAGCTAGCTATTCATGTAAGTATCAATCCTGGAGAAACCATATCACTATTTGCCTGAATCCTGTACTTCAACAACCCTTTAGATCCTTTATCTTTAAGTGGTGTCAACAAGAGTATTGCGCAATACCCCGACAAAATAGTGGTCAATAATCAGCAAATATGCTCTTATTTACTAAATGAAATATCTTAGTTAACTTGGATCGATGTGATTATATCTAGAGGGACTTTATTCATAAGAAAACATGATGTTTCAAAAACTTATGCAGCAAGAAATTACATTATATAAAACTATGTTTTTCTTCCAAATAATTAGCACTATTTACGATAAAATAGTTTACCATAAATAGTGGCCATCTTTCGACTTTATGTAACCCATATATGGCTTGACATATTCAAACATATTCAGTTTTAAATTTAGTTCCTGTTAAAACGTCTATTTTTTTTAACGAATTGTCAAAGTAGGATGTGCTTCCCTAAAAACATGTTTTTGTGTAAATATGTTTTAGCTGCCGATTCTATATTCGATATAGTGTCATCGTTCATCTCCTAATTTTAACTGTGATATCATGACCCTGACACTTATCAAACAACTTATCCAGAGCGTTATTGCAAAGCAGCACAAGTATTGATTATGCATCACTCTCTTTATGGATATCATATCAAAGGGCTCCTGACACAAGCATGTATCATTTTGTTTAATTGCTTGAGATATACTTTTGAATAGAAAATGCCTAAATGTAGTTTTAATTATTCCAATGGCAATGCCTAGATATGATTTATGATACATTTATTTGGGACCAGTATATATGGATAGCACTGCAAAAATGTTCGTTTGACAACTTCAAATACAAGCAGTTTTGTTTCAGCATCGTTTTTTGCATAGGACCCATGTAGAAGTGACAATCTTAGAATGTGACATGTTAAACAACACGGAGCTATTATGGCAACGACATGATTGCTGCGCTTGCAAGATAAATGATCTAGTTTTTATTAATTGAGTTATCACATTCGGAAAATTCATTCGGTGATTGTATATTGTTTGCGTGCGATGCATCAATATGGATTATTATTAAATCTAAATAGTATTTTAAAATCACTAAAATGGCAACATTAGAAATTTTAACAAAAGAAGTAAGAACTATAATCGACTGGGAAAGTTCACGGAAATATGAGGATCTTTTTGAAACGAATGAAAAAGAGCTTTTTGCCAAAATAACGTAAGTACGAAAAACATATTCAATTTGGAATTATTTTAACTAATATGTTTAAACTTAACATTAAAATATTGTTATTTCTTATGTGATGGACGATGCAAGGTGCCTTTCAGCGACAGTTGACGAAATTATTTACAGATGCAAGACATCATGGTAAACCTCACACTGGATTACGAAATAGCCGGGAAAACAAATATCATCTCGATATTTGTTCATGTATTCTTAAACATTTTATGTTTTTTTAATCTTAATAGAGACAAGGATTGGAAGGCAGTTAGCAATTTCATATTCGCCTGTCTGGAAGTGGGCAACAGAGAAGCAACAGAATGCGTCGAGAAAATGCTGGACAAGAGGAAGCTCATAGCTTGGAAGGTATGGTAGCTGTCTAGAGGGGCACTCAACGATTTATTCGGGTAAATGTTTATTCTTGTAGCAGCTCTTCCTTGCTTGCAACTTTTTCAGAACAGAACAAAGATTTTTTTCGAAACGATAAATTTACTCTAGGATTATGTTTGTAAGTGCATGAATCAATGCACCATTATCTAAATTTAGACTCTGAAAGCGAATCTGTAAAAGAATAACCTCATACATATTTGATTTCTTGGCATCTTTATTCTGGTAGGAGATTATCAATTTGCTTGCAATAGCTTTTCTGCGTGTCTTGCTTGGAACTTCAGAATAAACATTTGGATGAATATAAGAAAAAATAAATCGTTGAGTGCCCTCGTGTCTACACAATGTAGATGCAGTGATTATGTTTTTATATAGTGTATGTTATTTGAAACTAATTGAATTAAAAAATCATCATGTCACAACGTTGTGAAGCTGTAGTTTAGTTGTGATACACGTACCTGGTAATGTCAAGGTCACGTGTTCAAACCTGACCTGTTGTGGCACTAACACATACATACGGAAGTATATTTTCTATCTCAAAAACCATAATTCGACGATCGGCTGCACGTTTCATAATTCGAAAACCATTTTATAAAGTAGTATTTCAAGGTTTAATAAGCATTCTACAACTACATGTAGTGCCGTTTTATTCATTGTTTTATTCAATATCTTAAAT
Source organism: Hydroides elegans (assembly GCA_001703475.1). Lineage (NCBI taxonomy): Eukaryota > Metazoa > Annelida > Polychaeta > Sabellida > Serpulidae > Hydroides > Hydroides elegans. The sequence continues at coordinate 4,492 of LQRL01162469.1, forward strand.
AAATATACATGTATATTCATATTCCTTGCATTTTCATAGACCCATCCGGAGATATTCGACGGCATGTTCGCGCGTATACTTGAACACGGAATGAAACCCAAGGATGATGAAATACTCAACGTGGCTGATTATTCCGAAACCACAGAGAAACTCGTCTCTCTGATCAAGTAAATACTTTTTTACTATTCTTATTCATTAAAACAAAATTTTATCCAAACACTTTCAGGTTGTTTAGGCTGCCTAAATGAAGTTGTACCAGCAAAGGCAACATCAATTGCAAAATGTGTCTTAATTTCTATACTCTATATTGTTTGATGTTATACAATAATTGTATATTACAATAATTATACATCATTGTGCGTATGTCCATTGCTGTATAGAATGTCAAATATGAAAAAAAATGAACAATGAAAAAACATCAATTTGATAAACAATATGGAATTATGCGATTATTATGTGAACCTACGAAATGACACACAAACTCTTTTTATTAAAATGTTGATATAGGGCTTAAATCAAAATAATTTTCATTGTTATATGAATTCACATAAACCGTACATATATTTTTCTTATCAGGGCATTGCAGCTGCTAGGCAAATACGAGAAATCATTATATGACATTGTATCGAAGGCGATTTCTACTTCCAATAACCGACTACATTTGCCGTCTATCCAATGTGTCAACACGATTAAGTGGGATGTTAGTGAATAAGATTTGATAATTTCTATCTTTAAGAAATAGAACTTTAGAGAAAACGTTATCTTAATAAGATACAGAAACTCTCACAATCGTATCTCAATTTAATTGAATTAATTCTGGTGTTGCATAGAGAAATGACTTTTTCACCGCGACAACTGTTTAACTGCGACACCGGCGACTCATTTAAAGGGAACGATGTCTTGGGGTATAGAGTCTATGGTTTTGATATATTCAACTGTTAATCCGCTATGTTTATACTATTTATAAACAATATTTTTACATAAACAGAAACACAAGGACTGGATCAGAGCCATTATGAAGAAAACGACAGAAATCGTCAAGGAAAACCCGGAAATGCCAGAAAGACACATGTTAGCAACGAGTGTCAACCACGTGTGGACGATGATGTTCCAGTCCATGGCGTAAGTGCTTGAGTTGAAATTGTGTTTTTAAAATACGTTCTAAGATCGTTTAATATAATATAGAAGCAAGACTTTATGTTATAAGTGAATTTTATCGTTTTTTTTTCAACAAATTATTATATAATATATCTTATCAGTTCACAGGATAATTATTGCGAATATTAGTGCATGCAATGCAAAAAATGTTTAACATCATGTCCATGGTGTATTATAGAATACCATAGCTGCCTAATCATTCTTACGTTTACGTTTACTCTTTTCATTATGTTCATAAGACACCAAAAGTGAAGTAAACTAAGGTTAATAAAATAATTAGATGTTCATTACATTTCCTCGTGCCATCTTATTTAAGGCAAAATCCCAAGCTAGCAACGGAATTCGTGAAGGATGTAAAACCAGTGTTTGAGTTTTGCTCCGAGCAAGAATGGGTTGATTTAGACGACTCAGACAACAAAACTCTGAGCCATCAGATGTGCAACACTATCATGACAACCTATCTTTGTTTTGTGAGTTTACCCATTTTCAATACTTATTAACAAATTATATCAAAAAGAATTTAGAGTCCAGAATTTAGAAAAGCATTTAAAATGATTAATCAAACAGTATGATAAAAACCAAGAACATAGTTTATTTGTTAATTTAATACCTTGATGAAGTTTAAAATATGAAATACTTTTGTTATATTTATAGTTACAACGATATTTACTGTACTAAACGGTAGAATGGACCATTTCCTAGGAACTGTATTTATGTTATTGACTACATTTACCAAACTGTTTTTATTAACTCTTAACTCTATATACATACAGCATCAATCGAAGGTTCCCATCATGAAACCGTTATTTCCGATCGTGAAGAAATTATGGAAATGTGAGGATGATGACCTTAAGCAATCTGCCAATAATCTCGTCACATCTTTAGGGGCGAGTGCCCATGAGATCCTGGGGGATGATGTTGAGATACTCATTGAGCTGTACTTGAATGGAGAAGAACCAACGCTTATATGTATGTGGAGTTCCACTTTACGCAAAAGACATGAAATATGGAAAATACTGACATTTCTATAACAAATTTTACAAGTACCAAGTAAATAGGTTTCATGGTTGAAGCTCAGTTAAATATTTTTTTGAAATACAATGTTTAGTGGAAATTGAATAATTCTGATAAAACTGAATCGATAATTGAAATTATTATAAATGTAATATCATTTATTGATATTGTCTTCAATATAAATTACTATATAAGGGCTATAAAGTGATTATGAACGCTATAGATAATGTTTCATTTGTAGCGCAATTCAGCACCATGTATCCAGAATGCCCAGAGAAATTCCATCCCTACATTGACCAACTTATGGATGCGATGGTGGACGGGGAAGATTGGGTCTACAGTACGACACTTGTCATGATGTGGGAAGTAGCAAAGAATAGTCCAGAGGTTCGTATCTTGGCAAGGCAGATTAAGTTTAACAAGAATGTACTTCTAAACTGTTAACGGTTCTGACATTCCTATGCAATTATCAACTTCTAAAAGCAAAAGGTAAAGAAAATTCGTTCATTTCAAGTCGTTTTATTAAATGTTTTATTTTGAAGGAGGCAAAACAATTATCCAGAGATACTTGCTATATGACTTTCGCATTTTGGAGGTTGATATTGGTATGGATGAATTCATGGATGTATCTTCAGATATTTATCATTTTGTTTATGACAGTCGTTCAGCAAGGAGAGCATCAAGCACCTCGTCGACTCACTAAAGGTATCCGCTTGTCGAGGCGTCGCTATGATGCCTCTTGGATCGCTTGCAGAGAAACGCCCACAAGATATAGTGCAATATGATGACATCATTATCAAACACATGCTTATGGACTCAACGGCTGCTGCCCAAGGGGGGAATTTGTTGGTTCAGCTGGCGAGTGTATCAGATGTGAGTTAGAATGGTGTTTATGGCAATGCTTTTGTATCAAAACATCCCGTGATTACAACAAATTAAGAATTCAATTAAGTAACTCTATTCTATAGCAAGAATTTCTAGCAAGATAATACTGTTTAATATATACTAAATTACACCTACATAAAAGCTCCTCAAGTAAAACTATAATGAAAATGATAATCTCTATTGATGCAATCAGTTGATAAATGTATATTGTTTCAAAGATCACAATTTTGATATATTCAAGCATTTACATTTTCTTATATATTTCAGAAACATGCCGCCAAGTACCTGAAGGCACTCCAGCAAATGATAGAAAAGAATACCGCCATGTTTTCGATGGGACTTATTTATTACATGCGCAGTATCGGAGCCCAAAAACCGGAACTCCTAGTGCCCCACAAGGAGTTCTTTGATAAACTGCTTAAGGATCCTGCACTCAAGGAACATGCTCAAAACCTGCTTGATTTGGTAGAAGGAAGAACGTGAGTGAATTTCTTCTAGTCATTCGCTGTATATCATAACTATTTAATATGATTATGAACAAGCATTAAGTATTACAAAAATATTCCAAATATGCACATATTAATAGAATATATGTATTTGAAATAATAGTATGTATTTAGCAAAGTATCTTATATAATTTATATTTTTATAACTATTTTTGTCAAATAGATTGCAGAATATTTCGAAAGACGTTGAAGGACAAAAGGAAGATATTGAACAGCTTGATACACGCGTTACCACTACAGAGAATCAAGTAAAACGTGTTGGAATAAGCCAATTATCAATCAATAGCTATAATATCAAGTATATCTGGATTCTTTAATAGCTTGCTCAAATGCAATTTAGGATGAGTAAAATTATGCAATCTGTGCAATATGCATTTATAGGAAAATAATAGGTATTATGATTGTCTAATTAACAGGTTGAAGAGTTAGACAAAGATGTTCAAAATACAAAGAAAGACGTCGAGGAGCTTAGAGAAGATGTCGATGAACAAGAGGTTCGATTGACAGAAGTGGAATATGTGGCGGATGAAACGGCGGATAAAGTTGAAGAAATCGACAAAAAGGTAGTAATTATTCCTCTCGTTACTTCTTGCTTTGTTTTGAAATCACTTAGGCAAATCATTTAATTTTGAATTCAGGAAAGCCCAAAAACCAGAACAAAAGTTATATTTATTTAAAATTTATGAATTCATTTATTGTTTCTCAGACGTTAAGCCACGCTCCAACATGGTCCCGTGACGTTGCACGTCTCATGAACGACGACGCTGAACACGACTGGAGACTATTAGCCAGTCGCCTTGGCTACAACAATGACGATATTCGCAACTGGGCCACGCAGCCTGACCCTTGTTTGAGTCTGCTCGATGAATGGTTTGCTACGCACAAGACTAGAGACGCAACTTTTGCGGTACTTCAGGCGTTACAGGAGATGAATCGAGGGGATGCGGCAATGATTGTGGAGAATGCATTGAAATCTGCTGGTAATAAAATGCAAAAATATGTAATTCTAAAAAGGTTCATATTTTTCATGTTTTATAGACTATGGAGAAAGCATTATGTATAAAGTTATTTTTCAATATATATTTTCAAATAAACATGCAATCTACTGTCCTACATTAAGCATAGACCTGTCACAACGAATATTTTTGTGAATCGTGTCAACTCTCTAACCATGTTAATTCTCATTCAAAGTTCAAGTTAAATCAAATGCAGACAAATACTTTATTTATTTTTGCAGAAGATGTAGTTGAAGATGAAGAAGATGATACAGGTCCACCTCCTGATGTCTTCATCAGTTACCAATGGGGTCAACAGGAAGAGGTCAAGCTGTTGAAGAAACATCTCGAGATGGCTGGGTTTTCCTGGTAAGTGGTTAGCCTCTAAAGAATGATTGCTCAGTGGCATCTGCAGGGACGGATTAAGATGCAGTGGGCACATGTAGGTTCTCTCCATAATGTTTCACCAAACAAGCATATGCGCCCGAGTTTGCCTGTTATATTCTATACCGGTGCCCTCCGTTTATTTTTCTGGATCCGAGTGTGACCTGGAAAACAAAATATATATTCAAAAGTATAAAGGTCCGCACTTATATAGATTTCTGTATTTAACTGTTAATAATTCTGTTATCATGCAGTTGGATGGATATCGGACAGATGGGAGGTGGTGATAAGCTGTTTGCCAAAATTGACCAGGGTATCCGTGCAGCCAAAGTAGTGATATGCTGTGTCACAGATAAATATGCAGCTTCTCCAAATTGCAATAGAGAGGTATTACTGGTTGTTTTGGTTCCTTAGTGAGTTTAAATTTAAAGAAAACACCTAATGAAGCATCAATTTATTAAATCAATATTTAAAAAAAAAACTTTTCTAGCTAAAATTACTTTTACGAATGAAAAGAGGCACATTTTCTTGTCAAAATCAGGTGAATCTATCTGTGACGCTTGGAAAACCAATCATACCACTTCTCATGGAAAAAATGTCCTGGCCTCCACCCGGTTCTATGGGACCGATCTTTGGCGAATATCTTTTCATTCGATTCTTTGCGCGATCTGGTGAAACCGCTGATGACGAACGATATTGGCCAACTGCGAAGTTTACTGAATTGCTCATGCAGATAAGATTCAGTGTTGCTCCGAATCATGAAAATATAGCACCAGGTAAAACCATAATGCGTTACACGAACTACAGTTTATGTTTTATATAGAGTCATTCGCAGACATGAGATAAGATGAATATAGCCAAATTGCATTCACCATACCTCATACAATTCTTAAAGTATAGATATTGCTACCAAACGATATTCAAATGATATATATGTTTGTATAGATTAAATTATATTGGCATTTAAGTAAAATTAAACATAATCACATGAAAACTAACATAATGAATAACCGTTTAACTTTTGTAGAGTACAACGAATGGTGGAGTCCGCCGGAAGAAGTGATCGTAATCAAACCACGTGATGAGAAATCCGAAAACAAAGCTGTGCCTTCAAGCGATTCGGTGAGTTGCAGCACGTGATTTTCCGTTTGTATTAAAAAAAATAAATAAAACAATCATAGTTTTGATAATTATATCGATTTTCGTTTCGACTATTCTTGCTATCGTTCGAGAGTCATAAGCGTGATATGACGATACCTTTATATACGTCAATCCGGATGTTGAATGGGTGAATATGATTTAGTCAATGAAGTGGTCATATAAACCAGTAAAAATAAGTAGTGTACATTGCATATTGATTTCGTTTTCTATACTTTCAAACAGAACACAGTGGCCTCCACAAGTCCTCAAGTATTCATCTCCTACCAATGGGGCAAACAACCACAGATCAAGGCATTGTATCGTCGCCTGACCGAACAAGGATTCAGCTGCTGGCTTGATATAATGCAGATGGGTGGAGGTGATTCGCTTTACGACAAAATCGACAAAGGTGTCCGTGGATGCCGCGTGGTTATTAGTTGCGTCACGTCAAAATACTCACTCTCTGCAAATTGTCGAAGAGAGGTGAGTTTGGCAGATGCATTAAAAAAGCCCATTATACCACTTCTTCTAGAAGAAATTACATGGCCTCCTGAAGGACCAATGAGTATGGTATTCACACAGTTATTGTACATCAGTTTCTGTAAACCAAATATCCAAGTTCAGGACGATTGGAAATGTGAGCAGTTTAATGAGTTACTGGAAAAGGTCAATGGTTATCTCCCTTGCAATAAAAATATGACGGAGCCCGTTAAATCAGTAAATCATTCAGAAAACAATACACCAAAGAATACAAATACCACTACTGTTCCTCAGTCTCAGGACACCTCTACAACTACTCAATCACATGATAATGGCACAACAAAGTTGAAGGAGCGCAACGAACAAAAGAACGTTGATTCCAATACAGTCCATGTTACTAAGGAGAAAGAACAAGAAACGGCAAAGCCAAAACCTGAAAAAGAAAAGAAGTCTGGTGTCTGTCTTTTGCTTTGATATGACTGATTATTTTCTTGTATGTTTACTTTTTTTACAAATTTCAATTCCAAATAACGAAATTGGTGATTATCTATTTATAATGGGCCTTTAGAAACGTGTTTCAATATAAATACAATGCCTTTTGATAAGCATTTCTGTGATAAATGATACATTTATAAATGTTCATACCAGATCCTTAAAAAATGTTTTGATGTTTATAATTTTGAAATGCAGTTCCTTCAATGTACATACAAATTTAAGACAATATTACAAACTTGCTAAATTATATTTGAATTTGCATTTTTAAACTGTAGTTCGAACGTTTAATATGCTTTTATTGTGTATATGCTTTATGTTAAACTTTAATGAAGAAATTTTGTTCAATGTATAGCTTATTTACAGTTAATACCATGTGTACGGATTTTACACCATATAAATCATACATGAAATTCAAAGTATATTTTTATATGGTCTTAACATACTGAATACGAACCTGAAGTCGTTTTCTTTTGATCACGTCATAATTGCATTTGTATGAAATCTAAATAATATTTTTATATGATCTTAGCATACTGAATACGAACCTTGTAGTTTGAGCATTGTAGCTTGAAATAATCATCATAGTTTATAAGTAGAAGCCACCACTTTTGTTCAAACATCCATACCCGCAGATAATAACATGGAATAATAGTTACCATCCCAAACACAGAAAGAAAATATTAAGAAATCAGATCGACTAAATTGTTGCTCATGAGTCATTCAAACGCAGAAACATCCATACAAAATCAATAAATAACTTTCATACATATAGTGACCACATGATAGTAAACGCAAAATTAAACGTCAACTAGAAAAAGCATATATACAATGAAAAAAGGAATCAAACAAAACCTATCGATCATCTAAGAAATTTAGCTCTCCGAGGGTACCATATTAAATCATATAATAGACAACATTCCAGCTAGAGACAAATCCACAGCGCAACGGCATAAGAAAAAATATTTAAAATCGAATTGTCAAAAGATACACATGAACTTAAACAACTCAAAATTGAAAATGTATATATAATTTAAAGTGTATACATACAAGTATCATGAATGCAGAAGCGGAACAAATTACTAGATAACATCAAAGAAATTCCAAATTCCAATTAGAAGTGTCACCGATTTTTTGGAGATATACAAGTAATAAATAAAAATCAAATAGAACATAGTTTTTGACTTATAATGAAGAAAATATATTAGGAAATACAAATAAGAAAATATAATATTTTAGCGACTACTTAAAAAAAGAGACTTATACAAATCGTCACCGTAGAATTTATATGAACCGTTCAAAATTACTGAAACAGCAAGGTTATTTTTTAGCTTACCTTTGAAGGGTATCCTGTTTATTCTAAAAATCAAATTTCTAATAATGTTTTAATAAACGAGCGCTTAAGTCAAAGCTTAAAATATATAACAATTGAAAACTATGCTTCCAGTGTACCGTGAAGACTGCGATTTTGAATACTTATCATTAATTAATCAGGCATCAAGACAAACTGTTACTTTTAAGTTCTCACTCATTAAAATGAATCTCAATTAAAACTATGTATAATGATAATTCGGTTTATTTATCATCTTCTTTCTTTACGTAAATCTATCCTGCTAAAAACCAGGAAATCTTATGTTTGATGATAATTTTCAACAGGGCAAATGGCAAAACGGAAAAATGTTATCAGGTACATTCAAAACGTTTTTTTCGATCTATATGTTTAGTGTTATATGTCGTGTTATGTGTGTCTGTGTACGAAAGGTTAAATGTACGCTTCTATATAAATTCATTTTAGTACAATGTATTCTATATGGATATGTGTAAAATATTATCGTGGAACATAAGAGGATTCGTAACCTTGACAAACGCCTTGGGATATTTAAGTATATTAAACATTTAAAGCCATCTGTGTGTTTGCTACAGGAGACTCATGTTCTGGAAGAGGACTTAGAGACATGGGAAACAAACTGGGATGAAGGGAAAATTTTTATCAACCCCGGCTCATCTCGGAGTGCGAGTCAGGCTTTTTTATTGAGTAAAAATATTAATATTATTGAACATAGGGTGTTAATTAAAGGGCGTCTACAAACTTTGAAAAGCAATATTAATAACTGCATAATTACAATAGCTAATGTTTACGCTCCTAACTCGGATAATGATCGGAAAACATTTTTCGAGGTCCTTGTATATTTGTTGGTTTCGTATGACTATGGAGATAGAATCATAATTGGAGGCGATTTTAATATAACTTTGGAAAAGGAAGACAAGTTTGGGGGGCTTGAAAGTAAGT
>LQRL01162469.1:16830-29554 GCA_001703475.1 Hydroides elegans
CTTTTATAGCTGTTTCATTATGCTCAAAGTAGAACCTCCCACCTGTATTAATCGATGGCTAGATATGTTTGGAGTTTCAAATGATAACATCCTTAACAGCATGAACCTCTGCAAAAATTCTACCAGAGATCCACGGCTATTAGCTTTCCAATTCAAAATTGTACATAATATTGTTAACTGCGCTACAAATCTAAAAATGGGGAATCCGTGAATCAAATCTGTGTACTTACTGTAAAAAGAATAATTTTGATGTTGAAGACACACTAGTTCATGCTTTGTTTGAATGTCAGACAACGAAGATGTAGCTAAACACTGTACATTCTGCATTAAACTGTAGGACTTTTCAAGGATTAAGTAGAGACGAGTTTTTATTTGGAACGTATGATAAGGGAAGAGGACTTCACGAGTTATAGCTTGTAAAGGTGTTCCCCTTTTGGGTTGCATATTTATATGTAATATTTGTTAGCTTGCAGAAGAGAGGAACACCTTATTTGGTCGTGAAGTCCCCTTCATAAGGCAGTTAATATGTTGTGTGTTATTGTTAAGATGTATATATGCGAAACGCGAGGTCGAGAAAAACAAATTTTTATCGAATCTCTATTGAAAAGAATATTCATATGTATTGTAGCCGAAAAAAATTCTCTCGCTGAGAAATACTTCTCTGTAAAATGGAACAACCACAAAACACTTGTTAAATCTAGTTGTAAATATATATCAATTAATAAGCCATAACAGTGCTATTCAAATAGTTTTTTAACAATTATGTCGATGAAATCATTTTGCAAGTATAATAGAAGCATTTTGTGTTGTCGTGTTTTGTTTTGTAATGTCTATGTTTTCCTGTCTGTATGAATGTAAATGTACGTTATATATGAAAAAATACCAAAAATACAATAAAAACAAAAAAAAAAAAGATTTACCGAACTGCTGCAAGGTACTAAATTCACAGCCTCACAGGATCTCAGTCTGAAAAATGTAAACAAACACCTAAAGTTAAAAACTTAACAACCGCATTTTTGGAGGTTTGCTAGATTAATATATAATGTCAGACACATGAAAATACACCACTGTATATGTTGTTTTTGTTTGATATGTACTCATTGAGCTAGGCTCATCTGAAATATATAAACTCGTTCTGAACAGCACGATTCGGATTACGAGCACTTCACTTCAGTCTTGATTTAACCGGATATCATAAATTTCAAAGATATTCAGATTTCAAATTAAATATTGAATTTATAAAGTGCAAAAATGGTTACATTAGAATATCTAACAAGAGACGTTAGCAATATTACAGACAAGCAAAGCTCACAAAAGTTTGCAGAACTCTTTGAAAAGAATGAGAAAGATATCTTGTCCAAAATAACGTAAGTAATTTCAAAAATATATGTTTTCTCCAAATCAAAGAATGAAAGAAAAAACAGGTAACTGACTCTGTAAAGGAATACACGCCGTATTGAAGCCACGCGGCCTTATTTGGAGCAAAGTCTCAAAACATCCAGAGGAAAGTCGTCAATTCTTGCAGACCACTGTCCGCCATCTTTACGATTGACCAATCACAAGCTATTTATTTTTCAATGTTTGGGGGAAGTATATAGGAAATAAAATCTCTCGTCCAATCACATTGCTTGAATGCCGAATTGTTTGGGGGACGTAACTATGGTGTGACGTAGACTGGTCTTGAAGAATAGTCCAAAATGATAGTCGCCAATTAACTGAATAGTCGCGAATTGCCCTTGATGCGAATTTGTCAAGACACCGAATGATAACATTTAAAATATGGTTCCCAATCATGCGACAAGAAAATTATTTTGAGACATAAGTGCATATAAATTTATAAACCATCGGCAAAAGGCCATATTTCTAACAAATACATGTTCTGTATTATTAGTCAACTTGCATTGGAGACATCCGTAAAGGGCTATTTAGATATATTTTTTTTTGTTTGTTGTTTATTCAGTATTTCAACACATGAATAAACAACAAACAAACAAACATAGCTCTAAATAGTCCTTTACGGATGTCTGCAACCGACAGGTGGGATGTAATCCACCAGGCGATTTAGAGCTAAAACTAACATAGATGTTACGTTTTGCAGGGACAATGATTGGAAGGATGTTCGTGATTTCATTTTTGCCTGTCTTGAAGTTGGCAATTATGGTGCTACGAAATGTGTGGAGAAAATCCTGGACAAGAGAAAGCTCATCACTTGGAAGGTATTGGTCTTAAATTCGTCATATGTAGAACAAATGCAAATTGGACTCTTTCTTTTAAAAAAAAAGGTTTTGTATAGGTCCCTATTCGTCCATTTGAATTTTCTTGTAATTTCTATTATACGTATTCAAATACATGGACTTGGTCTAAGACATAGACACTTTGTTATTAGTCTCGATATCTATATGCTTGTAGTAATTTGTGAATTTGACGGATTATGAATATATATCATAAAGACATATGTATGTAGGCTATTGGTTTGACGATGCAATTTGTTAACCTTACAAGAGCCCGATCGATTCGCATATCGTATGTATTTCATTTTTTTTGCCACAAGTTGAATCTTATATGTAAATCTTTGTCTGCTTTCGACTCTCTTGTAGGCACATACCGAGATTTTCGATGGTATGTTTAAACGTATGTTGGACCATGGAATGAAACCCAAAAATGAAGAAATTCTTGGCGAGGACGATTATACGGGCACCACAGAAAAACTCATCAATCTGATCAAGTATAAAGATGTTGCTTTCATGACTATTTATTTTTCTAAATCCAAGAAAAACTTAAATATTATCAATTGATTCGATTATGTTTTCTGACCTATTTGATATAAACAAAATAATTAAACGGTGTGCTTTCTTAATTCGTCTATAAAACATGCTATGCAATTAAATGCATACATGTATCAATTAAACATTAATTCAGATAACATTATATTGAATCAGGTCAAACGCTTCATATTGACCATCAGCTTTAAAAGAATATGACATAGAACCTAAATTAAACTCATGCAGCTTAGATAAATTTGAAGAAGGAATGCTGCCTTGAAATCATTTCTTTTATGCCGGGTAATACCGGCCGGGCGATATAATCATTGATGTCAGTGTGTAACATTACCTTAAGATAAAGAAATCAACACTGCTCTCATATAATAAATATGATGATAAATAGTATTTCATATACAACAATGTGTTCTATGTTTTCTTTCTAACCACTTGTTTGTATTTCATTTTCATTTATGTGGTGCCTTCCAGTGATCTGTTGTTTATCGCGTCCAACTTCACGCTTCCCAGTGTCTAACATCTTGTGTGAGATATTTCTTTAATATGCACATTTTTTTTTGGAATCATTTCTATAGTTAAAACTAAACTAAAACACAACTGGTTAAGATCCATGGCTTCTCACTTGTTTGTGTTTTAAAAATCTTATTATGAAGTGACTTATTATGAATAGGTCACTATCGATAACCATAATGCTTATGAATAGTTTTTGCTATTCTCACATGTGTAGCCTGGTTTTGTCTATTTTTATGTAAATTTGTATTATTTCATTATTTCGTTACTATTAAAATTCTTATTTTGTTACTGACTACCGGTAGATGCAAGAGTAAAGGTATATCTATATCATATTTTGAATCTTCATCGCATGAAACGGTTGCTTATATATTTTGTGTGTTTTATTTTACAGGGCACTTCAATTGTTCGCCAACTACGAGCAATCGATGTACGACATGATATCAAAGGCCGTTTCATCTACTGATAATAGGTTGCATTTGCCTTCAAAGCATTGTGCCACTGCTATCAAATGGGAAGTGAGTAAAACATGAAATTAAAGATGAAAGAATAAGTAATCAACAGCAAATTCACTTCAAAGTCAGACACAGGGTCTTCTGGATCTCGATGGTGTTAATGGGCATAAAAACTACTCCCGTCTCAGAGTTGTCTGTTTCCTCGTATATATTCATACTGTAATGTTTTAGACATTCCATAAAAAAACCAATGGTATTATATTAGGTATAAGCATAATGTCGACAACGATAAATAAAAATGATAGTTATTATAACTTTAGAAATCTCCACCTGTAAAGTTTTTATTTTATCAAGCAATTGGCCCAAATTTACAAAATAATCTAATATTCTGATATTATATGTATTCTTTAACCAGAAACACAAAGACTGGATCAAAACCACGATGAAGAAAACTGCAGAGATGATCAAGGCAAACCCGGAGATTCCAGAAAAGCACACCTTTACTGAGATCATCCTCCATCTGTGGACTTACATGTTACATTCAGTGACGTAAGTGAACTTTATGCATGGAAATAAACAGTACTTATTGATAATAAAAATGTATTTATATTTTACAGTCCGTACTTGTTATGTCCGAATGCAAAACATAACCGCAAATTTAAGAATTACGTTATCGCAATGGTCAGGGTATTAACTCGCTTGGACTTATATCAGCAGTTTAAGTTGAGGATAAGATTAAGAAATTCGAAAATAAACCAAATAAAGAAATTGGTTTTGTGCCATTTATACCTTATTTGATAGAAGAATGCAACGATTATCGTTCCAATTCTGCTTATAACCATTAGGGAAAATCCTCGTGTAGCCGCAGAACTGTCAGACGATGTACTCCCGGTGTTCGAGTTTTGTGCCGAGCAGGAATGGGTCGATTTGGATGACTCTAATAAGCAAACCCTGAGTCATCAAATGTGCGTTGTGATCATGCCATGGTATATAAATCAGGTCAGTTAAATTTATCTCATATTTCATGGCTGGGGTATGTGGGTCCACATATCGATCAATGGAAGTAGTTTGAGGGTTCTCTTATTGTAATAGCGCATCGTGAAGCATTATCATAAGCAACGTTTATGTTTGAAGTGATGTTTGATGTATTTATTTATCAATCAGATTCATTTTGCAGAGAATAGGAAGGCCACTGGTTCCAAAAAACCTCCGGCCCGACGGGCCGGCAGTTCTTTTGGGCATTTGTTAATATAATTTGATGTTTGAACCTGTGGTTTTACTTTCAAGCTGGTAAAATTTGTAAAATCGCCGATATATCTTTTTGCAATTCTCTATTCTCTGATTTTGCCATGATTTTTTTTGTTGATTCCAATTTATGCCCTTTCATATTTTATGTATATATATATATATATATTTGGATCTCTTTGGATTTTTCTGTAAGACTACTATCGTATACAGTATAACATTGTCAATCTTCCAGCATAAAACCAAGATCAACGTCGTGAAGCCATTTTACCCAACGGTGAAGAAGCTGTGGAAGTGCGAAGACGAGTGTCTGCAGGAGCACGCCGATGACATCGTGACGTCATTAGGGATATACGCGTATGAGATCATGGGTGATGACGTGGATGAACTCATTGAAATGTATCTGAATGGCGAGGATCCTCATCTGATATGTAAGAAATATGATTGGAAGGCAAGGGAATAAAAGGATGAATAGCCGAATGATTCCAACCAAAATGGTTATTCACCCGAAGGGATATAAAAGACTCAAAAATATTGCTTACACTCTATCTGGAGGGTTAATCGTAATTTAAGTAGGACTCTTAAAGAGTTTGTTTATGCTGTTTTATTGAATCTTTGATTTATTTTCCAAATCTTAAAGAAGCAACACCGACGGCCAACACGAAAAATCAATAATGTATACAGTATACATGTAGTAACAAAGTATATTTTTTTGACAAAAAGTTAATGAGAAAATCAATCATATCAATCAAAGGCTAAAACACGTCTTATCTCCTCCGTTCTTGTAGCAAAACATATTTTATCAAAAAATCCTGTATTGTTGAATATTCAACTTCGCTTATAGCTCAGTTTGGGGAGATGTATCGAGGATGCCCGGAGAAATTCCATCCTCACGTCAATCCATTTGTGGAAGCGATGGTCGGAGGAGAAGATTGGGCCTACAGCTGTACGCTCGTTATGATGTGGGAGGTAGCGAAGATTAGTCCAGAGGTAAGGGTGATCAAAATATGTTTCTATTTTTTTTAAAGGAGAAATTAATTAAGAGACAGAGTTAGATACATAACATTGAATGATTGATGATTTTAACGCACATGGAAGTGTACGAACTGTTTCGTTTCCTCTTTCTTATAACATGATACTGAGTCGTAAGATATCTCATCGAATGCACCATAAAATGCGTTGATGATTAATTTCAAATATGAAATCCTTATTTTGACGTGATTTCTTACATTATACGGATTCATTCAGAATACAATCTATACAAGGCTGCAATATATCGTAAGAAAAAAAATACAGAAATCTACATACTTTATGATATTTTTCATCGCAGTCGTTCAGCCAAGAAAGTATACAACACATAGTAGACTCGCTCAAGATAACAACGTGCAGAGGCGTGGCTATGAATCCATTGGGACACATAGCGGAAAAGCGTCCGCTGGATCTCATCCAACATGATGACGTTCTCATTGAACACATGTTGGCCGACTCTATTGTAGCTACGCAAGGTGGACAGATATTGGTACAGCTGGCAGCCGTGGCTGGTGTAAGTACGATAATATGAAGATATTTGGTTACGTTTTCAAGTTGAAGTTGATTAGCTAAAGAATTATATTTAAAAAATGCGACTCGACTTTATACATTGTATATGCGAGCGATTTTTTCAGATAAATCGTGGCAAAGGTTCATTGTGCCATTGAATGGCAAATAGGACTAAACAAATCATATGTTAGAAATATCATGGATATAACCATCACTCTTATCGGTCTTTTCTATCTACCTTTCAGTCTTAATATCCAAATATCGATTTATCCATCATCCATGTAACAAACTATATCCCTATAAACCATATGTACAATTTTTATCATTTTTTCAAGGATCGTGCCGCCAAATATTTAGTCGCCCTGCGCCAAATGATCGAGCGTGCGCAGTCCATCTATTCGGCGATCTACGTCAACTACATGCGCAGTATCGGCGCCTGCAATCCGGATCTGCTTGTGCCACATAAAGAGTTCTTCGAGGGACTATTGAAGGATCCCGCGCTTACCGAGTATGCGCAGGGGTTGCTGGATCTGATAGAAGGAAGGACGTAAGTTTGAGTATATTATGCACACATAAATATATTCATCTTCTTAGATAGTCTATACTATTAACGAGGCTGCATAATTGCCCATCTCCACCTACAAGGTTCGAAACCGGATTTGGTAAAACAAACTTACTGGAAGGTTCCGAGGTGTCCGGTTTATTTAATTATGCTTTAAAATCCAACGTGTATTTCATTTGACAGATTGAAAAGTATCTCGAAAAATGTGGAAGGACAAAAGGAAGATATAGAACAATTGGATACACGAGTTACAACAAATGAGGGCCAGGTTATGCAATGATTTCTTATTTCAAACATTTTTCGTAAAATGGGCTATACTCTCTCTGACTATATTAATGAAATGAAAGTGATTAGTTAGACAGGGTTAGTTTTATTCCAAGATTTAAGCCACATGAAACATTCGAAATATACTCTGAACTTAATTGAAATACTAATTTTATTGACTGTTATGGCATACACTCCCAGCTAATTCCCACCAGGATTTCTTGTCAAATATAAAATTTACCTGGGTTGGGAAACTTAAGTTTGATTAGTTTCCTTTGTTCAGGTCGGTGAGTTAAAAGAAGATGTAAATGATACAAAGAAAGAGACCGTAAAGCTGAGAGACGATGTTGATAAGCAAGAAGTTCGCGTCACCCAAGTGGAATACATCGCCGATGACACTGCGGATAAAGTGCAAGAAATTGACAAGAAGGTAAACCTCTATTGTTCCACCTAATCACTGTAGGCTACGTTGTACTTGTACATTATGTATGTTGAAAAATGTGAGACTAGAGACATATAACAACATGTTAATGGATCCCAGTTTAGAATCTTTTCAGAACATTTGATGTAGCAACAAATAGAATAAGGGAGGTGATATTATATTGATCATCAGCCATCTATTTGCCACGTTATAAAATATGAAGAACCACCCATTCTGTTTTTATCTCATATTTGAATACTAAAGGTGTTTATGTGTTAAGATAATTGGTTAAACAGAAATGTTTTCGTTGATCCCGAGTGGTTGGTGTAATGAAGTTCCACTGTAAATCATGCACAAATAATATGCACAAACCCTGTTACAGGGCTGTACCTTAACTTAAATTCCAGGTCGCAGCCGTGCGACCTGCTGAAAAAAGCAGGTCGCACGGCGGATTTTCAGGTCGCAAGTGGCATAATTGAAAGATGTATGTTAGAGATGTATATGCCGCTCTAAGATTAAGAGCCTTCGGGCGCTCTACATCTGGAACACTTCGCCGGGGATATGACACCAGTGCGCTCATTTATATGACAGAGTGTATATAAATATTATAAACATAACGTAATTGTGCCTGTCAACTGAGTTTGTCTGATTAATAAAATACTTATTTGGGGATACGAGCGCCGAAGGCGCGAGAGTATTTTTTAGATCATATTTACTCAAAACGTTCCATTTCCTGATGAGCTATCAAATATGGATCCGTAAAGCGTACCGGTAATTGATAAACATTGGATGCAAGGCAATAACTACAAAGTACAAAGCAAATTAGCCCTGCTCATACCTGATAAAAATTCCAGGTCGCACGACCAATTTTCAGGTCGCATTTGCGACCTAGCGACCGCTAAGGTACAGCCCTGCTGTTAGACAATTGAGTTACAATTATACTCACCGGTAAATGGAGAATGCAAATCATAAATGCTGCAATCAGCATTCAACATATCAACGATACTTAATCACTCACCGTTAAAATGAGATTGCAATTCACAAATGCCGTATAACTATGACTTTCTTAATCTGGGGCACCTCATTTAAAAAGGATTATGTTAGCGAACTAATTCTAAGTGCAGATTGT
Organism: Hydroides elegans; assembly: GCA_001703475.1. Classification (NCBI taxonomy): domain Eukaryota; kingdom Metazoa; phylum Annelida; class Polychaeta; order Sabellida; family Serpulidae; genus Hydroides; species Hydroides elegans. Next base: position 25,733 of record LQRL01162469.1, read on the forward strand.
TCAAAAGACTAGTGGTTGAGGACACACAAGTTTTGACTCCAAGGGCATGTTAAAGTGGTAACGGATTTATATTTATTGAATGAGAATAAAAGCACAAAAATTATCAACACTGTTTAATTTAATTTAAATATGGATTTTCATCATACAGAACGCCCCTTAAGTTATTAAGATAAGTCCCTTTGTTCATAACAAAAGACGCTCGTATAGTGATAAAGATAAGCTCCTTTGTTTTGCGTCATATACTGTGAGTAAACAATATTTTTCTTGAAGGAAAGCGCAGTTTCCTGCGCTTATCTGCGTACGAGAATTCTCAGATTCCTTCGGATTATCCGCAGGAAACCGCGTATGCCTTCGTCCATTAAAGCGGTCACTGGTGTATATCAAAAAGAAAAAATAAGTCAACTTTAATGCACAATTTTTTAAACTTCAGACTTTAAGCCATGCACCAACGTGGTCCCGTGACGTAGCCCGTCTAATGAACGACAAAGCCGATAATGATTGGCGTTTGCTCGCTGGTCGCCTTGGTTACAGCAATGATGACATTCGCAACTGGGCTACGCAACCTGATCCGTGCTTGAGTATGCTGGATGAATGGTTCGCGACGCATAAGACACGGGATGGGACTTATGCGGTGATGGAAACACTGCAGGAGATTGGCAGGGGCGACGCGATGATGATAGTGGAGAATGCACTGAAAGCTGCAGGTATGGCTCAGTTTATTCACCAAAACTGCTTAGCATTAATTATTGAGGGTTACGGTTATTTTATAAAGACACTTGATTTTAACTTTGGATTTTAATGTAGTTAAGCTAGAATGACAACGGGATGGTTAAGTTAAAGAATTTCACATTGAGTGAAATTAGCTCAAGCACTGTTTGATCTCTTTTAACGTTAGGCCTTCTTAAACTTTGATTTACACTTTGAGTTTTCATTCATAAAAAAATGCTGATATCTATTACTTACACAAACAATACGCTTTATGTTATATCTATTATAATTGCTATATCGTAACAGATGGCGTTATAGATGATGAAGGAGATGATGCAGTTCCACTTCCTCCGGTCTTCATCAGTTACCAGTGGGGTCATCAGGAACAGGTCAAACTGCTGAAGAAGCATCTCGAGATGGCTGGATATCCTTGGTTTGTGTTTTTCCTTTTGATTGATTAAACATAGCTGCTTTGTTTGATGCATTTTAGTTCTGACGGACAGATTCTTGCAGTAGTAAAAAAAAAACCCTTGCCAAGAAAATAAAAGTCTGTCATATGCAAAAACAACTAAAACTTTCTTAGCGAGATCGAGAGAGTTTTTTTTGTGTTCAAGCAGGCAGGATTTTATCGATACTTTCTTATGTCATCTCTTATTTTTTATAGATATAAGTAAGGTCTAAAGATTGTGTCCCTTTTTCTCACTCAATAATAAAATATTTAATTTTACAAATTTACAGCTGGATGGATATCGGTCAGATGGGAGGCGGTGACAAACTATTTGCAAAAATCGACGCAGGTATTCGCGCAGCCAAGGTGGTCATCTCTTGTCTATCGAATGCGTATGCAGCCTCACCGAACTGCAATCGAGAGGTATTAAAAAATATATATTATAAATGTTTCTAGCACAACCTTATATAATATGTATTGTATTAAAACGTTAAATTGTATTTGAGTTATTTTATGACCTTACCTCGGTAACTCTTTGAATTAGGACCACACATTTGTCTTAAGAAATGCCTCATTCACTTTAATATCACATATCGAACGGGTTCTACGTCGGTTTGATGCATTTGCACCTTGAGTGTACCAATTTGTGCTTCCTAAGGCAAACATATACTTACAAAATAAAACATATATCTATCTATCTATCTATCTATCTATCAAAATAAATCATAAACTAAACGACCTATGTATGAAATAAGTTTTTATAAAATTATTTTTTAAAATTCATGCATTGATATACAAATACAAATATACATACAAATTTATTTTTTCAGGTAACCCTATCGATCACGCTTGGCAAACCAGTAATTCCACTTCTGATGGAAAAGATGTCCTGGCCGCCTCCTGGTTCTATGGGTCCTCTCTTTAGCGAATATTTGTTCGTTCGATTTTTCGCGCGCGCGGGAGAAGAAACGGGCGACGAACGTTATTGGCCGACGGCGAAATACACGGAACTGTTAATGCAGATAAAGCAGAATGTGGTTCCTGATCATAAAATGGTCACATCAGGTAAAGATTTTACACAATTTCAAGATTCACCCATAATGCAAAAAAAAACTTAGGTCAATTTAAAACAATTTTTGCAATATAGGCAATGGCCCAATAACCCAAAGACAAGTTGACCTTTTTCCTAATTTATTGCAAATCGAATCTACGGATAGAATCTTCACAATTGGATTTGCGATGTGTACCTTATTGAATTGGGATTCAATATTGCATTTTAAAGTTCAGTCAGATATATTATTCTCATCTTACATAACTGATAGTGTCTTGTTGCAGGGATTTATGTAGGTGAGGCGCACAGAAGTATTAATGATTATCCTTTGAGTCTTCTGACCCAAACTTCGATTTAGTGGCCTTACCAGTGTTGCCACATGATACTTTTTTAAAAGTATCATACTTTTTTTTGAAAATCGGCCAAATTATACTTTTTTTATACTTTTATACTTTTTTTTATACTTTTTTTTGCTTTCGAACTTTTTTATACTTTTTTTTTCTAAAATCGGTAATTTGATACTTTTTTTTGCAAAAAAAAAAATGCTCGCGCCTTCGGCGCTCGCATAATCATAATTGAGCTTTAATATTTCTACAAACTACTCAGACCAATGTTTATTTTAATAACTGTAGAATCCTATTTAAAGAGCGTGGTTTTTAACGATTTTAAAAATGTGAAATAACCTTTCAGAAAATAATCACTTAATGTAGATAGTCTAGCTGCAATTACATTCCAACTTGCAAGAATTCACAATTGCACAATTGCAAGTTACGTGTTAGTGTAGCCTAAGTTTCAATGGTATGCTTAAGATTTAACATGATACTTTTCCTGTTAATTGATAATTTGATATTGATTTACTTTATTTTATATTAGGTTTGCATTCTGCTTTGCTCATTTTCGTATGTCGCCATACTTATTTGCACCCAGCCAACCAAATTGGCTGAGGGCTATTACTATCCCCCATTCCCTCCGTCGGGCTGTCTGTCTCTCCGTTCGTCAGTTTGTTAACATTTGAGGTACAGTAGTGTTAATCCGACACTTTTGCGTGAAGTCGTTATTCTAGAGTCCTGAAACTTCACAGAACATATTTAAAGTTCATATTGGGTAGGTGTACAAAGTTGAGGTTTCAGTTTGATTAATCATATTGTCTTCAAATCAATGTCTGAACAATACCCCAAGGAAAATCCCCCCATGAAAACTCCCCTTGTTTTGGTTGGGCAATCTTCCCCCAACACAACACTGAAACTGAGGAATGTGTAATTGAAATATAAACCACCATTGAAGGTTTGTGAAATTATATTAAGTAAACAAATCATCTGAATAAAAAACCCTTTGATGTTGTTATATCTTGATCACGGACACTGATGGTGTTTGAATTGGATATATATCCGAATACATATATATAACTATACGGATGCATATCGGTGTGCTTTGAGGTTGCTTTGATTAAATGAGAGAATTCAAAATGCTTATTATCCCCCGTGAAAACGAGGGGATATAGGGTTGAGCTTGTCCGTCCGTCTGTCTGTCCGTCCGTCCGTCTGTCCGTCTGTCTGTCCCGCTTGATATAGGGTACTTTGTCCACGCGAGTTTGGTATGAAGGAGTTGAGCTAGA
>LQRL01162488.1:31049-43188 GCA_001703475.1 Hydroides elegans
TTGGGTGTATGTCATCAGGGCCCTGTGCCTTATTCGGATCGACCTTTAATAATAGTTCAAATATATCCTCCGAAGTAAAGTCTACTATTTCTAATATGTCATTTATTTTATCATTCGGTGATATATAAGGCAGCGCATGTGGTTCCTTTACCATGACCGCGGCGAAAAACTCGTTTAATGCATTGGCTTTATCATGATCCTGTGTGAGCGTTACATCATCCACGTTTAGACTATCTATTGTGGCTCCTGACCGAGTGAAATTCCTGCAATAATTGTAAAATCTTCGCGGATTATCCTTTATACTGGAGGCCAAAGACGCTTCGTAATCGGACTTGCTTCGTAGTAATTGCGATCTATATTGTGCATTTGCTTCTTGAGCAAGCAAGTCATCACTGCATAACCCGGATATATTTGCTTTAACTCTTGCTTTCCTCTTCTTTTTGCGCTCGTGCTTGACTTTCGGGCTGTTTAACCATGGAAACCGTGCCCGGGTCCCTGGTTTTAGGAGCTTCGAAGGTATATATTCATCACGAAATAGTAATAGTGTATGTTTGAAGACCGCCCATTTCTGCTCCATTGACTTGTATCTAGCGAGAGTGCTGTACCAGTCGTATTCGCTAACCGCCCGGTTAAACTCTGCATATCTCCCCTTGCTATATAGAAACACCTTACGTTGCTTTTTGTTCACCTTTGGGATGAATACCTTGATATTTATTGTCAGTGTCTTATGGTCAGTGTAGGGAAATTCATCACTTACGAAAACACTTTCGATTATATCTGCATTACTAGTGAGAACTAGGTCGTTGATATATTTGTTGCGAGTTGGCTTCTCTACTAGTTGGGTTAGATAATTGTCTTGTAAGCACTGCACAAATAATCGCGAAATCGGTGAGTTTCCTTCCATATCGTGCCAATTTATGTCCCTAAAGTTAAAATCTCCAACAATAATACAGTCATTTATATTGATTTCGTTAAAAGAGTCACATAGCGTTTGAACGTAGTCCTGGCCTGCTAGTTCAGGTATATAGCACACCCCTAGCAAAATATGAGACGATACAGATGGGTAAATGTCCAACCATAGAAGTTCCGCTTTGACACAGTTCAATTCCGATATTGCTAGATTGAGGTCACCTCTTACGTATGCCAGAACAACGCCTCTAGTCTCTTTAGAGTAAATGCCATTGTAGTAATATAGATCTCTATCTTTGCGAAAGAGGACATATCCCGGAATGTTGAGCTCTGAATCATTGACACTCAGGGGTTTACCTTGGCGGTCGCACGGTCGCGTATGCGACTAACTTTTGAGTCGGGCGACTAACTTTTTAGAGTTAGTCGCCCGACGCGCGACTAACTTTTTGGGTTATTTCGTATATTTTTCCGGGTTCAGTCGATTATTTATGCAGAAGAACTTGTCAATTTTCTTATAAACTAAAATGTCGCTTGCGCCTTCGGCGCATGAATTAAAATGTCGACTTTAATGATAAATCATACACATGATATACATTAACATCCGTCGACAGTAAGTATCTCTTATAAATATTAAGTTCGAAATTTCGTCTTAAACTGTTTACGTACATAGGAAGTTATTGGGTTGCTATGACCACATTTTGTACTTGAAAGCTTGACCCGATTAATATAATGGCGTCCTGTTATATATTACATTTTTTTCGCTAATGTTGATTTTGTTTTGGCTTCTATTAGGATGGCTTTACCCATTTAACATACTATGAATAGATTTCGTGATATAGTCAATGAACACATTTCGCTCGGGCCGTCGGCGCTCGCATTCTTAAATCTTTTATCTCAAGTCATAATTCAACCAAATCAACGATTTTATTATAGACAGTGGGTCATGTATTGATTTGGTTATATTATGATCTAACTAAGTATTATTTACGTGCATCATGACTGAAAAAATCCGGGCGACTAACTTTTCGGTCGGGCGACTAACTTTTTGGAGTTAGTCGCCCGAGCGCGACCATCAAATTTCGGTTAAGGTAAAGCCCTGGACACTGCTTGCGAGGAACGTTTCTGATACTGTTAAAATATCCGGGTTATGATTCTCAACAAAATCGAACAATTCTGCAAACTTAAATAATAATCCTTGTGCATTGAAATATGAACACTTAAGCGGTGCAAACTCCTTGTTGTTATGAGGCCAAGAGCCAAGGCCAAGACCTTTCATATGAGCCTATTCCCAGGTCACTACGACCATCCGTTACAAAGATGCAGCCTGGAAAAGAATCGATGACGGACGGACAGACGGACGGACATCTATAGGGCCCAAACCTTTGGGGTTGGGGCATAACTAACCCCAATTGTCGTACGTATTGGGCAAACCACTTTCGGGTTTCTGAACACATATTAATGACACATACATTTGTTTTTCATTTGAATATCATCTAATAAATGTTTGTTCAATATTCATTCTGCACAATCTTCCTATTGTGATGCTCTATATCATACTCGTAGGCTATTTTCGCCAATTTCGTCCAATTCTTTTAAACGAGCACTTCAAACTGTCATCAAACTATCCAAACCTAAACTTCCCTAAGCCACCAACTCATTTGGTTGGGAGATTACTATATCAACTCTTACTTTGAACATGGACAAAACAATTTAAAACGATTCTATATGATCAATTATTGGGCACAACCACACCGGTGTCTCGGTCTGGAATTTGTGAACGAGCGATAATATGTGAAAATTCAATTTTTCGACGTCTCCACCAATTTTCCCCTACATCATGCTAATTTTCTTAAGCAATAAAATAAATTGACCTTATTCGTCATAAAACTGTTTGATTAACTGTGTATTCAAATAAATATTTGTTTGAAATTAAATTTAGCCTGTTTAGAAGTCACATGATCAAATCGATCAGCTGACTAAATTGTCGTAAACATCTACAAGAAAGCGAAGTGGTAAGCCTTTGTTGAGTGGTCCAAATTAAGCTAGACTTAACTTAGGAAAGCCTTTAATGGAACAGCTCGTGAGTAGTTACTCTGTTATCCCGAACACCCCCTCCAAAGTTGTGTGATTGGATTTTACATCAGAGTAAACTCTGAAATTTTTAAAGAAAGTGGAAGATGCCGAAAAAAACATGTTGATTTAACTTACAGGATAACTTTCAGGATCTCTTCTGGACGGTGGTCTTTTAGGACCTCTATATCCAGCTCTGATTTGATGATTGCTTCAAATATAGTGGGTGAGCGAACACTCAGCAATGATTGATGTTTTATATCCGGCAAGGATATGGAGCTGTATGATCATGTTTAAACTCAGCATTTTTCCAATGGGCATCGAGATTTCGTTCAAAGGTTCTTTGATTCTACTACGTTGATTGGTAGCCCATTCCATAGGTTAACTAATCTATGTGTAAAGAAGAACTTTCGCACGTCTTTTGCACAGCGCTGTTTGATAATTTTGAGATTTTGGCCACGAGATACACCTGTATTTATAGTGACTATCGGATCAATTACCTTGTTGACTGCATTTAGTTCATTGAATAACTATATCATGTCGCCCCTGGCGCGTCGATGCACTAGTTTTGGGAACTTTAGTTTCTTGAGTCGGTAATGATATGCCATCTTGTTGAGTGTAGGTATCATTTTGGTTGCTCTTCGCTGTACATTTTCTATTGCGATGACATCTTTGTTTTTGTGCGGGTTCCACACTGTGTAAGCATATTCGAGATGGGGTCTAACGAAAGCCTTGAAAAGGCATAGGAACATTTCTTCATAATGGCTGATAAAGGCACGCGTTATTATGCCGGTTATTCTATTTGCTTTTTTGTATTTTGTCTTGAATGTGCTACTCAAAAGACAGTTTTTCATAGATAGTGAACCCGAGATCTTTAATTTCATGGACGGTAACTATGCTATGAATAGTCCCATGGCAGTTTAGACTGTAGCTCGTTATGAATTTGCGTTTTCCTAGGGTTAGAACCTTACACATATCAGGATAAAAGTTCAAAAACTATTTATCCGACCATGTTTGCAGTTCATTTAGGTATGTTTGTAGAGTAACTTCATCAGTTTGGTTGGATATTTTGCGGTAAAGCTTCGTGTCATCGAAAAATAGGTAGGCGGAGCTTTGGACATCATTTGGCAGGTCGTTGATGTAGATAAAGAGTATCGGACCGATTACACTACTACTTGTGACTTCGTCCCAGGAGGAGAAGCAGTTGTTTACCGATACCCTCTGTCTTCTATTGGATAGAAAGCTTGTGATCCAACAAAGGACATGTCCGTCTATGCCATAGCACTGCACTTTTTGGAGCAGCCTTTGATGTGGGACTTGATCAAATGCCTTCATGAAATCCATGTAAATGACATCAACCTGACAGTTGTTATACAGTACTTCGGTTCACTCGTCTAATACCTTTAGTTGTTGAAGCGTAGTTGATCTTCCAGTTATGAAGCCACTTTGTTTCGGGCTAAACAGCTGGTTATCTTCCATGTGATTTATCAATTCGTCTCTGATAATTGATTCTAACACTTTGCCCACTACGCTAGTAAGACTGATGGGTCTGTAGTTATTAGACTGTCCCCTTCTTAAAGATTGCAGATATGTGTGCGTCTTTCAATTGGTCAGGTACGTGTTCTGAACTAAGGGACGTATTGTATATCATCGATAGTGGCTTGGCAATGGCGTCAGCAGCTTCTTTCAGTAGCCGAGGGTGAATATATCGTCAGGTTCCAGCGACTTTGCTACTTTTATCTTTTTTCAACTTGTTCAGCACCATGTCTGGAGACACAGTAATAACATTTATTTGAGTATTTTTGTATATATCATCGACACGGAAATGGAAGGAGGCAAACTATTTAGATATTAAGATACACTCATTAGATACCCTCAAAGGGTGTTCACCATGCACTCCGAGACAGGGAAAATCATAAGAACAATATCCTACGATTCAGTTAAGAAAGTGGTGTTTATGGTTTTCAGAGGTAACTCACTCATTTTCAGAGACGGTAGTTCCCGGTGCCAAGAGCTGAAACATTAATGATGTTAGGTAGAATATTTTAAAAATAATATTGCCGAAAGGAGAGATGTTTCATCTTTTTTCCAAATCCTCGATTTAATCAGTTCTTATATAGGACCATTTGAATTCTGATGTTTTCTGAATTCTGTTTTTTGTTGGTGTTATCGTTTGCTCACAAGACACCGCACAGTATCAATAGCAGCTACTACCTTACTTAGGCATATCTTTTTACACCCCTTAATAGGCTCTCGAGTTATTGTTGTTGCGTTTTGGATGTCACCATTAAGATAACTTTCCTCCTTTAAACCAAAGTGATGCACTCTTTGCAATCGCTGTACGTTAACGTTTATGGTGTATAGGGTGACTGTTCTTTAAAAACATTTTTGTGGAATTAACATTGAATTAACGAGGAATGGACATTGAGCATTGAATGCCAATTTTTATTGCTGATCAACTGAATATATATGAAAAAATATAAAATATGAGAAGTTCTGAATTCTAAATTACTATTTTGAAATAATGTATAATTATAATGGATAAAAACCTAATTTAAGGAATGTTAAAAATACAAAAAATACAAAAGCATTTAGATATGAGGATTCACTCCTTCCATCAACTTTATATGTTTGTAATCATCTGACTACAAGCGTGGTAGTTATTGTATCAATCACAGTTATGTATATGCTGGTTTCATAGCAGCACAGAATGTGATATTCCATAGCCTTTTCTGCAAAGCGAAACCTAGCGCTATAAAAGCTTGAGACACACATAAAAAGGAGTATCCAAGGATCGAGTTTGAGAATCGTATTAAACATGACTCATCAGCAGAGGTTTGAAGCGGATAAGTGTGGAGATTTAATATATGAGTTATATTACTTAATAAAACAATTTTTCTTTATGTACCAGCAAGGTAATGAGTTGCATGCAAAACATTGCCATAAAGAATAATAGCCAATTTTCAATATTTCCTGACCCCATCGGTGAACAAAATTTGTTATCAATGGATTTCATTACATGTACTCAATTTCCTGAAATAAAATAAATTCATATATTTCTATTATTGCTATGATCTGTGAAAATAACAGCAATGCGGAATAGGAATGAATATGTATCTCACCGAAAAAATTGCGGGTTATTATGTGGGGGAATCTCATATTATTAAATCTAAACAGACAAATTTATGTCTAGTTTTCAAAATGCCATTTTCAATCGAATATGACAGGAATGGACAAACATGCCTGAACTTGCAAAAAAATATTTATACAATTATTTTTTTGTTTTCATTTGGTAAAATGAAATGCATCGATCATAATCAAATCATTTATTCACTGATTTAGTTAAGATGTATGATAGATAACATCAAAAAGAGAAGTAGACCAAAATCCTTTTAACATAAATATACATGTAACAGCAAAATTAAAAGAAATAATTAATATATATATATTTCCTAAAACTATTTCAATAAAGGAATGGATTTTATATAAATGAATGGATAAGTGATGTCGTTTAACTTTGTTTCTATAAGCAAATATATACAATTCAGCATACATAACAGCATGACAACATCTTAAATAAATTATATTTAAATATAGTATCTCACTATTCAATAATGTAGACCATAAGTGTTAATTGTATCCAGGAACATAACATGACCACTGGACAGCAATTTCAGTAATACCATTTTCTTTACTCAAACTCGCTAATTTGGTTTTCCTTGAAAGATACTTCAGCCTAACTTTATTTGGGCTTTAACGTCATTTTGAAATTTAGAACATTAGCAACTGTATATTGTAATTGCATCTATGTTTACAGAATAAAGTGAAATGTATTTTTGCAATATATTAAAGTGAAGATTGAAGTATATGTGCTAGTCATAAAATGCAATGAAATATATGTTAAATCATAAAACTATTATCAAGGGTATCAGGAATATGTTGATTTTGCAAATGTAAGATCGTAAATGAATAATGAATTATAGAAAAAAACTTACTACCTCAAACGATCAACTCTGGATACGATTGGCAGATTTATTGTACAGAGTCTGTGCACAATGATATAAGTTTAGAATATTTCAATCTGCAAAAATCAATAAACTTTTGATCTTGGACTAGGGACAAAACTCGAGAACCTTGTGATATTGCTCTAAATTGGTGCAGGCATTTCCAGGAATCGTAAATATTGACGGTTTTAAATGAAAAAAAGTTATTTTGGTTCGCCTTCAATTTGTTAAACTATATATAAATATTAAAAAGAATAGAAAAACGAAATTGTAAACAAAGTAGTGTATGTTCCATATTCAACATATGAATGTTTTTTAATTTTCAAAATGAAGTTTTATCCGAATTTTTCCATCAACTTATGATTATAGTACAAACACTTGGGACATATTCACAAAGTAACTACAGTAAACGCGGTCTATAAGTTGACATCGTGCGGGCGTGCGGGCGTGCGCACGCTCGGATTTAAGCGTGGACAAATCTCGATTTAAGCGTGGAGTGTTTTGAGCGTGTGGGCGTGCAGGCGTGCGGGATGCAGGCGTGCGAGCGTGCGGACGTGGATTTTTCTTCTTTGGCTATGCATGTATACATGATTTTATTTAAAGGGATGATTCATTAGTCGGTCTCTTTCCTTAAATTTATTTCATTTTCTCCCTTATATTGGTTTCGTATAAAACTATGTATATTGCTATCGAACTAATTGCTGGATCTTCGACGAGTTATGAAACATTGAATGCAATTATATTAAAATGTCTAATATCATATATTTCTTTTCAATCAATTTCTTTAAACTTCATGGGCTTATCTTCTTTATACCATTCTTAATTCTTGTAATTCATTTTCAAAAGTACTGCCTAAATTCAATTCAAATATCGAACATATGCTATGATCAGAAAAAAAGCGAGTTTTTATTGTCATTCGAAAATTAATGGCTTGATTTTGAGAAATTTAATATTTTGCAAGTATAGTTTAGTCATTCATATATTGAAATAAAATATGAAATAAAAATAGCTTGGGTGATTCAAGGTTAATTTAATCCAAAGTCGTTCTTAGTTTGTAATAACAATTATTTAAAAAAAAACTAAAAGCTTAAAAATGAAGAATTTATGGTGGCAGAAAGTCACAAGAGAGTCACATTCAATTAAGAAAATTAAAAAAAAAATCTTGTTGAATTAAAAACGGATTATGAAAGGGAATGTTTGGTAAAACTTTGATTATGGGGACTGTTTCATTTATTAGAAATAAACGGCATATTTAATGTCGATAATTGTTTTAATGAAACATAACATGGCTAATCAATTGACAATATAGGCCTATAGACATTTTATAATAATAATGGATCAATTGGCATAGCAAATATTATATATCCCCACTAAGCGTGCGGACGTGCGAGCGTGCAGGCATGCAGGCGTGCAGGCGTGCGAGCGTGCAGGCATGCGGGCGTGCGCAAAATTGAAGCGTGGAGTTTTAAGCGTGCGGGCGTGGAGTATTAAACGTGCGGGTGTGCAGTCGTCAACTTATAAACCGCGTTTACTGTACATGCATTTGTCAACAAGTAGGCAAAAAATACATTATGGATAATTTAGGGTTTGGAATACCAAGCACAATACCAGTTTTGGGACAATCGAAGTATATTTGGGTAGATATCAAACCCACGACTGTACCATCATTGGTACACATGATATATATATATTCTAAGAAAGATATTAATGCTTAAAGAAGTCAAATAAAAATAGTTTAATTAATTAATAATTGACAGTTAAAATCAAACAATACAAGGGCATGGTTTCAACTATCAGGTCCTATAATCGGGTTAGCAGCAATAGCAACGCGACTTTAAGCGATATCTAAATTTGCCCTTTGACATCAAGTAGAGGTTTTCTTTATAATAAAAAGAAACAAAAAAAAAAAACATAATGTTTTCAACTACCTCCACTCCGGATAGCAGTAACACCGCAGCACTGAGCGACTCGTTCTTCGACATTTGTCAACAAAGAGGTGATTTTTTAATTGTAATTTATAGTTATTCAAAAATCACGTTACTCCATTGAGTTGATTGGTCGAAAGCTGGTTTTAATGATTTCATTGGTGCGTTCAAAAGCTTAACTAACATTCTATAGGCATATTAATATGTTATTGTTTATTTATATTTTAGTAATGTTAAAAAGATGGTCGAAATTTTTAAGGAAATGGACAAATTCATTGTACGAAAGTGCAATTTCGAAAGCGACGGAACGAAAGCCTAAAAATATACCGGTGCTATGTATTTCATAAAAAATCATCAAATAAAGGCGCGTTCACACAAAAAAACCGAAAAAAAAACTCAAAAACCGAAAGCTTCAAAGCCACTTTTGTATAAAATCATAAGAATATAACTGTTTACGCAAAAATAAGGGCTTCTTAGGTATTTTGTTTGAGATTTTGTTTTACATGAACGCGGTCTTAGGAGAATTTCAGGTTTTCAAATTACCCATGTTGTAATAATATTGGGGTTGAAGGTGGCGCTCCATCGGTTACCGGAAGTGATGACTCATCCGCACGTGTTTCCGGCCATTCAGCCGGAAGTTCCAACGAACGCTATGCTGTGGGAAAGGTCTATAATAGGAATAACACCCGAGGGGTCCATATCAGCATGGTTATTAACCGAGAGAAAGAAATGGGCGCGGGCATTACTTTTTCCTATCCCGAGGGTCAATAACCATGTTGTTATGGACACTGAGGATTTTATTCCTTTATTACATGAAAATTATTGCTGAAATTCTGAAATATTAATGGCCACCATTGCCGGGAAATATCAAAAGTGATATTGCCCGGGTGAAATTGCCCTGCTAATTGCTTCAACCATGTAATTAAGCGATATAAGTTAATGGTGCTTGTATCTGTACTTTAGAAGCTTTAAAAACAAAAGCGTACTATTTTATACATATATATCTGAGATAATGATTTAACATTACAGTGAGTATATATTTATACTGTAAAAACATTATAGGCGGGAAAGCGGTCGTCGAGTCTGCAACGTCATCCCTCCTTGACAAAAAGCGGAAGTAGAAATACGAAGATGTTTTCGAGGCTGTGGAAGAATAAAAAGGAAGAGCATGAGTCTGTATCGAGGAAGAATAGTAAAGACCAAGTATGTATATGAATGGCTGTGGCGTATACTATTAGAATTCTTGTGAAACATCGACAGGTCAATTTTAAAACGAAGTGCGTTTCAAGCGTATACATACCTTCCACCAATAGAACTATCCAATGACTTTGAAAGAAAAAGGATCTGGTTTCTTGCTTAGAAAATAAACGTACATTATGACAATAGAGTTAAAATATTATGACTTTAAAAGCGACTTAAATGGCCGGGCCTTATTTCATTTCCTTTTGAAACAATGCTAGGTAAATGTTCAATTACGTTCTAAGTTTTGGCAACTTAACAACACTAGACTCTAAAAATATTTCTAGTATGTATTCAATAGACTCTACAAATTGTTTATTTCAGGTCACGGTCAAGTATAAATGTACAGAAGAACGCGTGGACACTGCAACAACAACAAAGAAAAAGTCAAAACTGGGCAGACGACATTCGCAAACGAGATCAAACTCCTCTCGATCGACTTCGATTTCCGAGGAATCATCCGGACTTTACCGAGGTTTACCGAAGGCGGGAAACACGAAAACTGCCGATGCAGCATCTCCGAAAACAACAAAGAAGAACTCCTTATTTGGTGGTAAACAGAAAGATGCTGCATATGTGACTTCGGATTCGTCAGCAGCGCCGAAAACAGCTGCAGTGACGAAAACGTCGTCGTCTTTATTTCGAAAGAACTCCTTCCGCAGACGGTCACGTGAGAGCCGACACACATCCGTTTCCGGTATATCAATCACGTGCACTGGAGGTGATTCCAAAGAGATCAAAGAATTAAATGAATCCATAACAAATCCATTAACGCAATCACCTATAAAAGAGAATGTACCGGAGGATACTCGTTTGTTTAAGGCCTCATCTCAGCGATCAAGGTCAACCTCAAATTCGCTTCGGAATTTCATTCATCGGCGGAAAAACTCGAAGAAAGCCGAACATGGAGCAGCAGCAGTAACGGACAAAACTGTCGTACGGAAGAAATATAGTCGAGGAGGAGAGGATATGGGCAGAAAGGAATCACGGGTAAAAGGAGAAGACACAAAGGTATATAAGATATGCTCTTGAAATGTTTATACTCAATTAGTGATTCAAGTCTTATCCAACATAACTGTAAAGTATCGAAAGTATCATTATCATAGCATTTAAACCGAAATAATGATATACATAGCAATTGCTCTAAAGTTTATAAAAAATCTCAAAAGCGTTCAAATTTTGTTCGAAGATAATGAAAACAAGTTTCAAAGCACGCATTATATCCATAAATTGTTCATGGAAAAGCGCTCATTTTTGCATTATTTACGTGTTTTTGTGTGAAGACGGCCTTATCATACGTATTTTTGGTTAAATAAGACTTTCAACCTTTCACATATAACAGGTTCCCACCGCTCGTACTCGCCAGAGGGCATCGGTAACAGGGGCGGAGCATGCGAAAAGCCGGGAAAGTAGTACAACAAAACACGTGACTGGGGGATCACCGAAAAGGCTCATGAAACGAGCGTCTACGGGTAAGTTCATGATAGGAGAATACACCAAGTAAATAAGATTTGATGTGAGTTTTGCTACACTGGGTTATTGAATACATTTGATGTTATAATATGCAAAAAAAAAAACAAAAAACAAAAAAAGGTTACACGAGGTTACATAGCCGATATTTGAAGACTTATTTAAAAACCATTTATTAAACCCATTTTAAAATGTCTAAATATTACAGATGTATTGAGGAAACACTTTCAAAATAATTGTCTCTATTGTCTATTGTTTAAGCAATGTATAAAACTTTTTATATTTATAGGTTCTTTTTCGTCAATCGGTGAACCAAATGCTCCAAGTTCCAAGGAATCCAGTCCCAAGTCGCCTGGACGCTTAACCGGAAGTAGGGTTCTCATCCGCAAACTCATGGGATTCAATAAAGGTAATGGTTTACATTTTTATATAGAACGTTAGTTAATATTTTACATGTTTAATACATTGTATTTATTTTCTTTAACCTCTTTTGCATGCATGCATAGGATTTTAAAATTCATT
>LQRL01162495.1:9389-31802 GCA_001703475.1 Hydroides elegans
ACTTTTTCCACAAATGGGCAAGGCACTGATCGGGCTTATTTCAATTACCCTTAAAACAATGACTGAACCATTTTACATCATCATCGTCATCAGACATCAGGCCAAACATAGGGGACAGGAGGGGTATGGGGTTCATTACAGATTAGGGCAATTTGGGGGTTTATTTCAATTATCCTAAACAGCCCCTCGCCCCTTCACCTAAAACAACAACAACAACTAACAATAAAGGAACTATTCTACATCATCATCAAGCCAAACTAGAGGGACATGGTTGGAAAATTGGGGTACAGGGGAAAGAGGGGAGCAGGGGTTCATTATAGATTAGGGCAATTTCGGCCACATGTAAGCACTTTTCGCGATCGCTAGGGTTCGCTTATCCATCATAGAATGCGACACGAATAGACCGACCCACTGATTTTATCTCTCTATTAACCAGTCTGTTTCGCTTTTTTTTGTCGGTTTTTGTTTGGTAAATTGAATCGAGGGTGGAACGATTGGGAGTGAAAAAGGTTGAGTAAAGGTTGAGTATCGAAGCAGGATTCTAACGCTACAATGGCTAAATGGTGTGTTATAGTGTAACTTAAATGAAGCATGTATGTGCGACCCCATCCTCTACAATGATTGTTTAATACTTTAAATATATTTAATATTTTAACAAATAAAAACATCATTACACATAAAATAATGAAGCAAGGAGCTACCAAGAGTTGATTCCGATCACAACAAGCCACCTGTTTCAAACCATTGGAAATGTCATCTATTTTAACTGCGCATTTCTACGCATAATTCCACACTTGTCATTTTACATTCTTTAACATATATACCAAATATACATCTACACAGCACAAGCCCCGCTTTTGCATTTGAAACCCTTGATCATACCTTGTAGTTGCTCCCAACCTTTTCTTACGAATCACATACATCTTAATTTGTGGACGCATCTGTTCTTTTCAGCGCAGCTAAAACATACATGGGTGCGGACAAGGCAGGCTTAATTGTATATATTGAAACCTTGAAGGATCTTTGAGGGTTACGGGAAAAATGTGACGTTATGTTGACGATGTTTGAACGTTAGCAGCGAACGTTAAATTTTAATGCAATATGAATAATTCTTGCGACACTGTCACGTAGATTATCGTTTCTACTCGCATCTTACTGCGATTAACTTGCTTCAAACTCGTCGCGTATGCGAGGGTTCATACAGTTCACAACTTGTAAGCATGGATAGCTTTCGGATTGTTATTCTTCAGTAATCCAGGATAAAGTCGTACATGTATATGTTTCTTAGTTTACTAAAAATGATCTTTCCTCTATAAAACCGGGTTTCAAAAAATTCATTACTTCTTGCATATATATATTTCAAGTGAACAACGCTATAGTATTTACATATATATGCTCAACGTTTTCATGCATATAAGCAGCCCATATGGGTACATCCTCGGCCCCTATATTCGGCTCTTGAAATCTGTGAAGAATGAAGATAAATCGCTGAACACAATCTCCCAACACCCTGCCACATAAAAGTTAGTGCCCACCCAGGGGTTCCCTGTATTTCCCTACTTGATTTTCAATTTCCATTTTTTGTCGCGCCCTTAGATTTTGATGTATTAGCGTAGCGAAAACGTACAGTTTACAGAGTTTATATAGCGATAGCTATTCAGCGTATTGTATAGAAAACGTAATCATTAAATTGCATCGTTTTTTTTATCGGTGCCGCGGCTAAATGTTCACTTTTTTCATGCTTTTGATTTCCTTGTTTTCAATCGCTTTTGATGTATTGAATGAGGATGATGTTTTATAACTGACTTATTCATTTTCGGAAAGTGATCCATTTTAAACGTTTGACATTGATAGCGTTTATTAAACCATTTCACTATGTTATCTCAAATGATTGAACATCTTATATAGCGACCTAGATCGTAAAAGAAATTCAAACATACATTTTGTATAAGCTGTTTAAATTTAAGAATTTTAAAGTCGCAATAGAATTTAGGGGGGCTGTCGCCGGATTAAAATATCATGAGTCTTCCATTTAAATTATATTTTAATACTTAATCAGTACACTATTTTAATGTCATGTTCCGATTTACAATTACCACTCATGTCATCGTTGGCTTCTATCTAACTGACACATATTTCAGCTTTGAAACCTATAGATGTATCAAATAAGAATGGATCATGGATCATCGAATCAAAGTAAACAATAAATTTCCATAACAATATAATGCATTGATGTACGAAGCATTCCTATTTCCATCTATTATGACTCTTTATCACATTAAAATATAGCAATCAATCATAATCAATATTACATATAAAGGACAGGCTCGCCACTTAACATCAAAAGGGCAAAATGCTAATCCAACAATAATGACAAAACAACTTGACCGCAATTAATTTGTCATCAGGATTTTTCGCGTTTTTTATGTAAATCAAAAGTAATCTGCCTTTTCTGACCAAACGAGAAACCAGTCATAAATCTTGGTATAACCTCTTTCTGACTTATATTCAATATACAGCATTTGCCTAATATATTTGGAGAATTGAAACATCTGGTTAAGCGTTCAAGGTCATACAAGGATGTCATTTTCTTGTTTGGAATGCAGTATATTTTTGTTGCACATCTCCAAAAGTAAAGTTTGTTTATACTTTTGTCACTAAAAAGAAATGTTTAGAAGTGTTGTAATTAGCTGGATGCGTCTATGTACATTACAAGAGGGAAAACTATGCCTTTGAAGAAAAAAAGATACATCACAACAATGATGTTGCTTTGGTGTTTGTTATTTTTTCTGTGTGAAAAACTACCGTGCCAACCACATGGAAATGGAGATTGCTGTTCAACGACTCTTAGTTCGGTTCCAACTAAACAAGGAATGCGAATAACCAAAATATATCAAATTTACAAGAGTTTGAGGACAATTGTTCATTTGATTATCTCGGGTCAACAATTTCAAGTTTACTTAAATTAACCTGGCTAGGATATAACTAGTCATACGGATCTCGTTTGTGTTTCTATCTAAATTCATCTTTCCGACAAATTTAGTTTTAACATTAAAATCTAATTAATATATAAACTTTTTCATTGTTTTTTTTTACATTATTAGTTTGCACTAATGCCTCAACATATATTATGAGATAAAGAAGTAACTGTCTGTCAACGAACGGACGGGACCAGAACAGAGTTTCAGTCATTGTGTACATTGTTTTGAGATTACACACACGCTCTACATTGTTTTTGGCAATGCATCATAATTTTGCATTTTAACATTATTTTACATATATTTTTACATAGACAGTTTGTTGTATCAATCTTTTCGGGCTAAATGTTTTGGATTTCCTGTTGCGAAAAAAAACTCACATATTGACAGACGCACTATTTACTTTTAAAATCCTTTCAGATTGCAAAATACCCAGTTTTTGATATCGTTATCAAATAGTAAATACATGGGAGAATACATGTATATCTCAGCATAAACAAAGCGTATGTTCAATTTTGATTTTACAATAAACTCCTTAATTCTAGAATTAATGGGATGATATTGCTGAGTAAAACATTGATCACCAATAAGTTTAAACACCAACGCGATCACCTCCTCATATCAATAAATGCAACTTTGATCATTTCTATTTATACTCTCCTTCCCAAGGCTAATCATCTTTACCTTGCTGGCTTTAATCGAGAGAGCTCAAGAGCGACAAAATAAATCAATGCTTCGTCTGCTATGAATATGTTCAGAGAAACAAACCGCTTGTTGTTGGTGATATAAGTAGGATGGGCAAGAAATAGAGCCATATGTATTTTTTTAAGTTTTATCATGCAAATACTGAGTTAAGTGATCTCATGATACATTTGTTATTATATGAACTATTGCTCTATTGAAAATGTATTTCTCGGAAGTTTAACCTTCATTTCTTTAAGTTTATATAGTAGCGCCACTTACATTGGATCAAGTTAGGGCTACGTCACATATACATCATACTACTATTTACGTTTACATTATCATTTTTATACATACATTTTCTAATACCTTTATTATGTATATTTGTTTTACAGTGATGGTCAGGAAAAGTGACACAGTTACAAGAAACTATATTATATCAATATAACAACACAAAATACATAATCTGTTTTTTTTCTTTTGTTTGCAGTGACTGGTGGCGTCGACGGCAACAACAAACGCTCCCGCACCGCGTACACACGTCATCAAATCCTCGAACTGGAAAAGGAATTCCACTTCAATCGCTATCTCACTCGCCGCCGCCGAATTGAAATCGCGCACTCGCTAACACTAACTGAACGCCAGATCAAAATCTGGTTCCAAAACCGCCGCATGAAGTGGAAAAAGGATCACAAAATGCCCAACACCAAAACGAGGCTAACCGACCCCTCTCTCACTCCGGATTTGTCCGCATTGAACTATGGCAGCCAATCACATGATGACGTGATGACGTCACAACATCATGACGTAATGACGTCACATGACGTCACGAATCAATTACAAAGTAACCATGGACACCAACATAACAATATTAGTAATGCGCTGCAATCCACTATGAACGGTCTCACAAAAGCGGATTTGGGTGAAATGCCAACGTGAAAATATGAGATTGTGGATATTATAGTCAGATCGCGCATGTGCGGGAATATGCAAATTTAGTGTGCTTCGTATGTGGCGTATGTATTTTGTGTGTATATTTTTGTTTTTGATTTGATGCTTAATAGATAGATTACATATATTATGTTTTGCATCCAAAATATTATTACGAAATCACAACTTGATGGATGTTTCTTATACTTTTGAATTTGAAGCGAATGCCATGATATATCTGAAAAAAAACTTGCTGTCCGTAGATTGTATACGGGCATTCTAGTAATGACAAGCTATGCGAGCTTTATAAATTTATGGCCAGCATCAAGCACTGATTTATTTGAATTTAAGAACATGAATTTATACAACATATTAAACTTGAAGTGTTGCTGAATATTTTTTTTATGACTAAACATCCGATTTAAAATAATCACACTCACTTTTATGTTTCATTTCTTCATTCAAATAGATGGTAGAATCTCATTTCAATATACTTGTATTATTTGCTGTGGTCTTCAGATATCATTAGCAATTTTGTGACGCGTTTATACTGCTGGGTAAGCATAGAAGTCTAGATAGATATGTGTTTTCAGAAACTGATATATATATATATATTTGTAGATTTTTAAAATCATTTATTGAAACTATATAAAAACAGTTGCCGCATACACTTGCCCTTTTGTTGATCTCGTTTTCTGAAGTATGAATAGTTGTACAGTGTATATGAAAAAAAGGCAGACCGTAACAAAAAAGAATGCGAATCATTGTTACATCTAAAGGCGCGTTCACACAAACAAACAAAATATCATAAAAGCTCGAAAGCGCGTTCACGCAAAAAAAAAATAATAATAAAAGCTCGAAAACCGAAAGTTCGAAAAAATATAGCAATGTGTCTCTTCTGTTCATTCAACATATGGGCGTGTTTGCATTATTTCCCTAAGAACATATACAAAAAGGGTTTCGTTGCGTTCATCGGTAAAGCGAAAGCGATATTTAAGCAATAACCCTTTATCTGCGTTTAATATATAACATAAATACAGTTTTTGAATTAATTTTTTCTACGTTCTAATTTAATGGAATGCAAAGTTAAAATGGTAGTTTATGAAGTTTATAATTAATTCTATGAATATGCGTCAGGTTCATCTGAATTTTATATTGTTAATACAAAATACATTTAATGCCAATTCCATTTAATTGCAATGAACAATTATGTCCATAAAGCAAATGATTGTAGATATTTCTTGGCTTAAAAAGTCATTTGTATGGTGATCAGGGTAGTTAAATAAAAATGATTATTTTGTGCAAATTATATGTATAAAGGATAATTTATTTCAGTTGATATAAGTTGATATATGATTACTTATGATTCAATATGATTGTTTATTTAGTGCTAAATAAATGTATATGATATAATTGCATTAATGAAAACAGTGCTTAACATTAATTAGTTACATTTGAAATTCCGAATCTGAAAAAAATATATATATTTTGATGCAATGACTCAATCATGCTAAATTTAGCTTTTGATAATATATTTGTGAATGAAAACAAAATATATATTTGGTCACAATTGAGTTTAAACGTTGCTTCTACTGTACATTAACAAAAAGGAAATCCAAAATTATACATGATTCACTTTTACTATCATTGCCTCGAATTCATATTGTTTGAATATATTTCTTTTCGTATAAATTATTTAGTATATGTTTTAACTTCTTGTATTTTGTTTATCATTTTTGTTCGTTTATTGTTATGTCTCATTTGACTTTCGATTTTAACATGGCTTAGAATTTGATTTATATACAAACTAGATTATATGACAATAAACTGTTGTTTTAAGATTAAACTTTGTTACATTTTATATTACCGAATTTCTAACGGTTATACATAAAACAAACCTATAGAAAATGTGTTTATAATCCTATCAAATATGACGCAAACATATACATCGTTTAATCGAAACCTTATCAATTTACTAAAATACGCGCCGTGTAAATGTAAAATGTAGCGTTTTTAATGTTTAGAAGAACTGGGGATATAAACGTCGACCGATATAAAAGAACGCGTCATTTCTAGCAAAATTCATTTTCTCAAAAGAGATCTCAAAATATAGCACAAAAATACGAAAGTCAACCTTTACATTTCGCAAAAATACACGAAAACCTATATCCCAATCGATCATATGCAATCACGGTCATGTTCCCTGCTCTACTCCACCTTTTTTCCACAGACGTCAAAATCGCCAAAATGAAGATAAATATTTTGCACCAATGAGTGGGAGGAAAAACCATGGCAACCCATGGAGACGATGTCTGATCAAAAGATGGATGGATCTGGATTTCATCTGGATCCATCATAGGGGAATTGACAGTTACTTTGGAACCCGCGGGATGCTAAGACGAAAATAGGTTACAGGAACGGATTTAGAGGGGGCGCGGATCGGAAAAAAAAAACGATATATAATCCTTATATCAAAACATATATGGACTATTTCTATCCGGAATAAAACTACTGAATGCGTTGGAAAGTATAAAGTGGAGGGAAGGGTAAAGCCATGGAGACGACGTCTGATCCAAAATGGATTGATCTGGATTTCATCTGGATCCATCATTTGGGGAATTGACAGGTTTCTTGGAAAGCCCGTGGATCCCATGGGGCTAAAGAAGAAAATAGGTGGCAGGGACTGAATCAGAGGGGGTGCGGATCGAGGGAAAAACACCTATTCAACCCCTTTAGCTAAATATACTTGTATGCCATGTCTATCCATCCATAATCGATGCCAACTAGCTTACACCTCATCCATTCCTTGCGTATCTTGCAAACCCCTACCTGCATTCTATACTTGTGTATTATGTACAAAATAAATCAAATTCATAGTTTTGAAAGTACAAACTGGGGGAGGTGAAGTTGGTGTTGCGTTGATAACAGTTCGGCGAAATGTGTTTTTTTTTCATACAAAACTGTTAACAGTCAAATCCATGTATCGAGTGTTACAGAATAAATATAGAGCGTTTCGACTAGATGGCTGGAAACAGGGAAGGGAGGGCAGGTACTGTAATGCATGTTGATGGAGTGATCCACAGTGTGTGCTCAAAACTACCTAAATCACAGTTCAATTCAAACTTATCAAAAACAAATCCGTATACCAAAATCATTTCAATCCATATATTGGTATTCGTATAATCGTATTTGCTGGATGGGGGAGGGGGGCCAGGTAATGCATGTTGATGAAGTTCCACATTGTACATGTATGTGCTTATATCTAAAGCAAACTAGGCCTATATCTAGCAATTTCCCAATCCATATATTGGTATCCACAAACGCTACTTCGGATGCAGTGTTTCGGCGACTAAAATGGAAAGGGGGCAGGTACGCGTTGTAATGCATGTTGATGGAGCGATCCACAGTGTGTACCTATTGCTGAATTAACTCTTTTTTTTGCGAATTTAACCTATATATTTTCAATCCATAGCCATATCGGTCCAATATTGGAAATATAATAGAGAGCAAGCGAGCATAGACTAGATGGAGAAAGGGGACAGGTACGCGAGGTAATGCATGTTGATGGAGTGATCCGCAGTGTGTGCTTAAAGCGTTCCATTCTTCAACAGTTTTATTTCATATCACCTATTATTTTGAATTCCATATAACCAAGTCCAATCCATATATTGGTATTTGTAAAAAAACTATTTTCTGGAAAGGGGGCAGGTATAACGCATGTTGATGGAGTGATCCGCAGTGTGTGCTCAGAGCGAGACAGGCTACAGTGCCAGTTGATTGGAACAACCCAACGCATCCGTCATCATTTATCATATAGGCATGGAACTCACTCCCTCCTTTACCCAAAGTCGGAGTTCGAGGAGAACTATCATATGTGCATGGGCCTTCTCGGGGGAGGGTGAGGAGGTTTCCAGCTAGTAATTCAGGTCAAGATGCTGTAGCTGGATGTTATATAGCATCTGGGAATCTTATGTTCGAAGTATCCGTAAATTTTGATTATAAATATACAAATTATCAAAAACCAAACCAAAGACATGTCAATAATTATTAACCTTATAGAATGCTGCCGAATCGGTTTAAGTCATGGAAAAGCAAATAAACAGATGGACATAGGAAACATCTACAGATCGTTATGTCTCAACAAATAGTATTCAATTTCTACAAAATGCGCGAGCCGTTTTAATCTGGTCAAATTCAAGTCAGCTGGTATCTCCGACGACACTTAATTGTAACGTCTTGATTTTTGTTTTAAAATCTAAGGAAATTGCAGCTACAGAATATGGCTAAAATGTGAAAGATAAAATTGCGTTTATATCAGCACACGACACAACGCTCGACTACACACGCGGATTGAATGAACAATATTGTCACTTGGTCCATTCATCGACCATTATGGATGATCAGCAGATAAAAGCATATTCAATTAAAAACCTACTCAAGAGTGCCAAATAGGCATTGTTTAGATGCGAGCGCATAAACACACAGGTAACCCAGATAGATAGACGCAGGGTGTATTCAAACTTTACATCAAAGTTAGATCAAGCAAACCACTTAATATCTCGCAACTTTAAAATTATACAATTATCACGTTTGGTTATTTGGTTTTCTAGCTTTTAAGCTTTCTAGCTTATTTTTTGGTTTATGTAACGTCTTTTGAACGCGGCTATAAGTATACTATTCCCCATTGTAACGTAAAAAAACGTTTACAAATAACGCTAAAACAGCGTCTACTTAGCAAGGTGGCTTGCGAGGCTAGATTGCAATAGTCATGTGATAACGTTTCAAATAACCCCGATGAAATGTGTCATTCATACTGCTATTTGGGAACCAAATAAACCTGAACAAAAAATCGGCTTCATCTAAAATTGGCTCAATGCAAGTCTCATTTATAGCACGAACGTTACAGGTAATCCAAATCAATTAGATCCTCTAAAAATGAGGAGGCATCTCACATAAACATTGTTTTCCTATCATCAGATAATGTATCGTTGCTATAAGCACACTTTAGTGGGTAATCATTAGAATGGTTGACTTGTGCGGATGAGTTTCGGGATGAAAAAGGGAATAAATTGAATCATTAATGGTTTCAAACAGGTTTGAACAATGGATGCAGAGCTATACTGTTACTAAAAGACATGATGTAGGGTTTTTGACACCCTCAGGTTACACGTTAGCTTTGTTTCAAGTAAAGCAATCGAAGGGATATATGCATGCAAAAGGTCTATTTGAATTATTGTTCATCAGTCTTTGAGTGCAAATCCTTTTCCATGAACGAGCGAAAAAGATGTAAACGCATACACTGTATAATGCGATGATATCACAAATTTCCATTTTACCGAACCTTTTACAAATATCGCCGGTCGCACAAGCAAAGACAGCATTACCACGAGCGCAAGCGTACATAAAGCGCTCCTCGCGCTGCCCTTGCGACGTTCGCATTACGACAATACGACTTCTAAGGTTCATACTTCGCTATAGTCATTGAACCATGAACTTATTATTACTGGTCACTCTGTAATTATTCCAAAATGACACCGCAAACTGGTTCTATGCACTCATCCCATTTCAATTAATGCAATAATCCGTCAGCAGGTTGACAGGGGAAGGAAGAGGGATGCATCGCGAAAAAAAGTTATATTTTCTAAAGTTTCAATGTATAATGACAGTTTGCATTAACACCATTGAGGACTTAAATGAGAGCTGGCTCTTCTGATCTTAAACGTGCTAATTGCATGTAATAAAGGGGGCTATCCCCACTCGGCAAGGGTCGTCCATAGTACGTCGTATTCGGACGTGACGTCGAGAGGACGACCTACCTTGGGCCCGTATGAAAGTTTTCCGGACGTCTTTTTACGTCCCGGCGTCCGTAGAACGTACTTTGTACGTCAGAAACGGACGCGACGTCGATGTAACGTCTTTTCTACGTCCGCGACGAATAAGGACGTCCGGAAAACATTCATACGGGCCCAATTCAGAGCGTCCGCTCGACGTCCTTGGACGTCTTGCCGAGTGGGTTGTTTAACAGTTACCAATGGATTTTTTGCCCATTCAATATAGAAAATGGAATCAACGTTGCTTGAACGTCGCTTTTAAGTTTTGCAATATGGAATGAATACGTATCAGCCCCAGTTAGGACATTGGTGTGACACGTTTTAAAGGGGGATATTGTTACCGATATGTTTTTGCCTAGTCAGTATAGAAAATGTGATTAACGTCGCATGAACGTCGCTTTTAAGAGCAATATGTAACGAAGGGGCCTCGGTGCTAGTTGGGACATCGGTGTGATGTGTTTTACTTGTAAATAGAAGGACATAAAAAAGGGGCCGAATTGTCTTTTTAGGGACCAAAGTGTCTTTTGCTAGGGGCCGAAGTGTCTTTTGCTAGGGGCTGAAATGTATTTTCACCAAGGGCCAAAGTGTCTTTTCACGAGGGGCCGAATTGTCTTTTCACGAGGGGCCGAAGCGTCTTTTGCTAGGGACCGAAGCGTCTTTTGCTAGGGACCGAAGTGTCTTTTCACGGGGGGCCGAAGCGTCTTTTGCTAGGGACCGAAGTGTCTTTACACGAGGGGCCGAAGCGCCTTTTTAGCTAGGGACCGAAGTGTCTTTTCACGAGGGGCCAAAGTGTCTCGACGAGGAACCGAAGTTTCTTTTCCAAAAGGTTCCGAAGTGTCCAATAGGGGCCGAAGCGGTTCGGACCGAAGTGGCATGTACCGAAGTGCTAAATATCTGATAGAATTGGTCTAAACTGCAGTTTTTAAAAACAAAACCTTAGAATATTATTGCAAACATAGATACATGTATCTCAAAAAGCGAATATTCAAATCATAGATAACTTGAATAACTACATCAATGCACACAATCCCATTGCATTCACCGTCGCCATTTCGTTTGTTTGATAATGATATACTAAATTAGGGGTCAAGGGGTCAAAGTAGTGACATGATGTTACACGTCACAAGCTACGGGTAACATGTGTGAGTGAAGGGTTATGGATGCATGGTCAAAATGCCTCATATATAGCCATGTTTTTTTTTTTCTACTGGAAGCACATATATATGTGTATAATATTCTTTAAATATAATACCACATTTAGATAGAGGGACATGATATTATGAAAAGGCTGCCCCTAAATAAGAATTCAAGATAAATCATGATTATTCCAAACAAGGTAAACTTGAAAGAAAATGACATTTATTATTAACAAATATGTTGCTATTAAACTCTCATGCGTTCTATATTTGAAGGGCTCCGTGCAACATTGTGTTAAGTCTGAAATTGGTGTTTCGAGCAAACTCAAGCTAAAGGTATTGAAATAAAACTGAAGCTAGCATAGTTATTAATTGGCCGATTTCTATGCAAAAGGTATGTGGTGAATGCATTTACTCATGCGCATTGCAATGTGAAAAAAAAAATTGTAAGAAAACTTAGCAATAAAGTTTAATTAGTGAAAAGAATGAAAAATTGACCATGCAAGTCTATAAAACACGTTTTGACTTTATCATTCTTAGCGTGCAACAATATGTTATATTCAATTCCATTGGTCTTATACAGTTAACTAAAATTTAACACAATGTTGCACGCGATAATGGTAAAACACGAATTATGCTAAGTAAATAAAACATTTTGTTGCACGGAAACAATTACGCAAAAAGCGCGCGCTATATAAGCTTTAGTAGACTTGTGTTAAGTCAATTTAACACGATGTTGCATGGAAATATTTTGCGGAAAAGTGTGTGCTATATAAAACAACTGTGGCTTGTGTTAAGTAAATAAAACATTTTGTTGCACGCGAAATGTGAAAAACTCGGCACTTAGCACAATGCTGCACTGAAAAAATGTTATCTATAGGGAGAGATAAGATATAATCTTCACACAAATGATAGATAATATCGACATGATTATATTACAAGTAAAATATCCAAATCATGCTAAGTAGACTGAACACAATGTTGCACGGAGCCCTTCATTTGATTTTGAACAGGCGCCAAAGTTACATCCATTAAATGCAAAATTCATGGTGATTAGGGAAAGTGATATTTTGCATGGTTCTTGGTTTCCTTTCACAGCGAAAGCGCTTATACATGGATTCCACTTACTTGTTTGCTCATAATTAATGTGTAATTGCATTTTGATTGGAATAAGCGCATAAGGTTATTCTGTCAGGCGCCATATTGTTATAATATAAAGCTCCATGAGGCGCCAAAAAGGTAAAAAAAAGTCATAGCCTTAACGAAAATAGTAACTAATATTGCTTCAAGGTGCTTCAATGAGCTTTTAAGAATATAGGATTGTTAGGAAAATGAAGCTTCACGAACTGAAATGCAATAATCAGTATACAACTATAACTCTTATGACAAGAGCTTGCCAAAAAACAGAATCTTCATTCGACAATAATGTTAATCATGAACTAAAAATAGAAAACTCCGGAGTACTCTTTGAGTGCAAAGCAATAAATAAAGGATTTACATGAACATGGATATTTCAATAAATATATCACTGTTTTGATTTATCTGGACAAAATATTGTTTTGTCATATTTAGAAGTGTCATCACATAAACCATTCTATTTCAAAACATAATAAATATCCACAAGCAACACTAGTGACACCTAGTGGTTGTTTGACCTAATCATTTCAACTTTCCGAGTTTTTACCTCATCCATTTTCGCTTTGAATGTAAACATTTATTATATGTCTTCAGTAGAACAATATCTATCGCATACATGCATGGACGTCGTTATGACGTTATGACGTTATGACGTTGGATAATGCTACGTTGAAATCATTATTTTAGTTAAAAGTAAAGGTCCGTATTTCGTTGAATGTACAAACGTGAATTTTAGTTTATACGCTGTAGTTATCGATTCGTTGTCATTATTATTATTATTTGTTTCATTATAAAGTCCTAGCCTGTCAAATAAATGAATTATTCAAGATGTTATAACAACGTTTTAAATATGTAACGTTATATATCGAGAAAAGGAGAACAAACAGGCCAACAAAAATATGCACGCATCATGCCATAACAGCGAATAATCAATCATGTGACATCAAACCAACCTCAAGTTATAAACAAAAAAATGAAGAATTTGGGGGAAAAGCGAAAATAAAAACAGTGATAAGGCAACAACTTCTCATTTCAAATAGAAGCCAAAGAAGATAAATTGTGAAAAACGACAAAACACAGATACAAAAAAAGCCCTGTTTCACAAACACACGAGGCATGAACTCTAAAAAAAACCAGCGACACACGTTTTTCTCGATCGAACTTTTGCTTTTCATGGCATATCGTAGTTTTTCATAGCGAGCTGTCAGGAATAAAATTCCGAGCCATTCATCAAGCAGAAGTCTGTGTGTTGTGTGTGAAGCTGAATATAGATGAAAAAAGTGGAGGGCCTAGACCGCAGCAAGGGAGCACCCGGCGAGAGGTATGGTTT
The DNA here is from genome assembly GCA_001703475.1 of Hydroides elegans. Lineage (NCBI taxonomy): Eukaryota > Metazoa > Annelida > Polychaeta > Sabellida > Serpulidae > Hydroides > Hydroides elegans. Next base: position 23,413 of record LQRL01162495.1, read on the forward strand.
TGGTTAAATTTCTAATATTTGAGTTGATTATTTGAAGCATTTACAGTATGTAATGTTATTAATCAAATTACCAAAATGTCTCATCTTTTGTTCTATTTAACATATTTGGTTGTAGATTTATCTATTCACCCATCTCAATATGACAATCTAACAATTTGAATTATCATCCATCAGCGAAAAAAAAACTTTTATATGTATATCCTTATTTCAACCAAATGGATCAAGAGGTTATTTCATTTTTAAAGGCCATAGAAATCGAAGCCCATGTGTAGCAACGAATAAATCAGCAAAAGAATTAATAAGCAACAGAAAAACATACCATATTCTAACGATTTCTACATAGCTCGCTGATTGCCCTCCATAACTGACAGTGATGGATGAGGCCCAGCTCAAGACTTTATTCCGTGCTGGCCCGTGCTACAATAGGCTGAAATTACAGCGCCTACCAATTATAAAATTTCACCCCGTTCTCACTTTTAGAAGGGTAGGTTTTTGGATAGGATGTTCTTCATTTATTATTTTCCACTTCTGCAGTGTTCTGGTTTCAAAAGTATATTTTTCTACAAAGTATGTTATTCGTTTATATTTTAGAGTATTGTTCACTCAAATAGAATCTATCATTCTTAGGTAAAACCAACGCTGGACCTTATCCCGTGCTACAATAGGCCGAAATTACAGTGCCTACAAATTATAAAATCACCCCATTCCTCGATTTTAGTCGGGTGGAGTTTTTGGTAGGTAAAGAGTATTTGACTTTCTTGTTTTTTTGCAGGAACGAATATTCGTAAATTATATTTTTCTACATGCTTCGGTATGTGATAGCTGTTTAAACTATATCACATTTGCAAGAATGTTTAATCTAATTTTATAATTTTAGTCCTCGATTCCTATGTATTTTGGTAAAAAAAAGTCTTTATTCCACGTTTTCGGAAAACATACGCACCTCTCACTTCTTCGTATACGTTTTGAAGTCAAATTTAATCTTCAATCATATATTTTTATGTGACTTTATTTTAATTCATTATGTTATATGTATTTTTTCTCACCAAATAACCAAACTCACTTCTTCAAGTTTGGTGGAAAACACATTCTTGGTATCTGCAATTATAATAATCCATTTTTATTTATGTTAAAATTATAGTTTTACTAATTTCCAAATTTGACTATCGCGACCTGTTTAAATCCAATTTTAATATAGATATCATTAAATCGCATGATTAAAAATTACACCATTAGATTAAGAATTTTCACGATGTTTATTTGATATCGTTATTGCTATTTAGATATTTTTTATCTTGTTGATATTGGAAATTTACATGTTTTTGGATAGACAGTTTTCAAGAACGATCTTAAGCATTGTAGGAGGAATATCGTGTTTCTATAGAAGTTCCGAATTGGTAAACAATGGGCTGGCCTACATAATCACTTATGCGGGTATGTGTCAAAGATAAACAAAACTATGTTGTTTGACAACTGGGGTTGGCATTTCAAGAGAATTCAATAAGGTCTTTATTATTTTACTGGGTTATAGGATCCCTATTTTTATGTAAATAAGGTGGGCCACATGTTCATTAAAATCAAGTACAGATATTGTGACATTGGCTAACATTTAAAGTTTAATGCTTGACATTTTCTAAATTAAGGATCATCGCGAATGATTGGATATCCTCAGCGCTGTTCGATTTACATGCCAAACATATCTGCAAAATAAAGGGCGGGAACAGTTTTATTGCTTAGATAATGAGAAGAAACATCTCAGGTCGGAGCCCATATGCTAGTATATTAGCTTGGATAACATCAGCTAGTTCGATAAGTAAAAAAAAATCAGTCCTTATTATAAAAATGGTTATATAAAAACAATTATATAATCCAATTATATATATTTCTGTCTGTAAAATGGGGATTCGAATTAAAAAGATATAAGTTTTATTCTTATTTAACTTAATTATTCTATTTGGTGTTTACCCTTCCTCATCTCTGTTTCTGAAAAAAAATACCAGCTAAACATTTATTCTTCAATTATTATTTTTTGTTGTTGTTATTTTTGTGGTTGTGTTTTTTTTTTGGAATTGCTTTATCATTTTTCAGCAATTTATTCCCTTCTTAGGGCCTACTATTATTTTAATTAGTTATCATTTAAGTCGATTGTTTTATATAAACTTAAAAAAAAAACTTTTTTTATGGTTATCTTATCTTATGTTCTGAAATTAAATACAAGTTTTTTTTATTTAGATGTCAATATTTAAGAATATATCAATGTATTTGCAATCGGTATTACATTATTCAGATTTATCAGCACAACATTTGTTGCGCCTCAACAAATTGCCAAGGGTCAAAACATATTTTAGACCCATTTTGTCACTAACTAGAATACACAATGAAAATATAAAATAAAATCGCCATTATTCATCAACCCAAAAGTTCACCACTAACTACTGAACCCCTCTTTTTCTTATTCTAGACACATATCCGCCCTATGTGTTCAGCAGACCCTTGCTTGTCGGAACCCCACCCGTCCGTAAAATGACAAATGAAAAATGAGTTCATTGGGAGAAACCCCCGTTCTTTTGAAAAACAACAACTAGAGTGGGGCTAAGATAACATTACTTGAAAAAAGACATCATCTATCATTCTGTCTGTCCTGTGACTATTGTATTTGTGATGGTATTGGATGCATTTATCGGATTCCATTGCAGAAAATGAAGTCTGACCTTTTATGGTGGATTTTTGTGATAAAATAGTTTTAATGTTGATTTGAAAGCTTTTAGAGTAAGGAACAAGGCGGGTTAAAATAATTTTTATATGCAAGATGCTGCTACATATTTTAAACGAATGACTTGTAGCGATATAAATGTATATTTATTTCAACCCAAAAACAATAAATAATTTTCTAATGCAAACTTGTTGCATATTATTCGGATAATATCTCAAGATGTAAATATACATACTTTTGCGACTGGGATTAACATTTTCCAACATAGAATATTAAATATTTTCCTGCAATATAATTTGTTTATAATTAATTCCTAAATATTTATATTTAATCGACTTTTATTGATTACATTTTCTTCCGTTTTCTGAAAAAAACGTGCAGTTTACATTTTAATGTATGTTCCCCTTTTCTAAGCGTTTCTTTCTCCGTAAATCGTATGAATTACTTTGTTAGGATGTGATCACACACACTCTAGAAAATAAATGCATGGCCTCTATCGCTTCTCATGTCAAACCCTAACCCAAGTTGTTGTCATGCAAATAAGTCATTTAGCTTTTACTTGAAAAGGCATTTTTTATCCAATCCATGGAGCGTGCGAGAGATTCTTTTGTGTTGGATGCGATTTTCCCAAAGCCCTTGAAAATGGAAGATTGCCCCCCTCCCTCACCCCAACTTTGAAGACGAATTCATCCTATCTTTTGAATTCTTCTTTTTCCATCCCCTTCCCTCTCCGTCATTGTCACCTCCTACCCTTACTGCCTCAAGCCAGATTCACCATTCTTTTGTATGTTTTTTTTCTTTCAAGCCCCTCGCACCAACCCCAACATTTTTTTGAAGACGTATTCACCCTATCTTTTGAATATTTTTTTTCTGTCAACCTACCCCCTCTTCCATTTCTTCACCACCACCCCCTCCCTATCCTTACCCCCTCCCCCTTAACCAGATGCCACTCAAAACCCTTAGACAAAGGCGTCACGCCAAAACCGAATTTCGTTTTTGTCCCCCGATACAATGACATTTTCTGCTTTTGAGGAAAACTGATCTGTTTTAAATAAGCACGTTTGAAAGAAGCCTCATCAATCAAAGTGTAATTTGAGTGGACTTTTTATTCAAAAACATGCGCCCAACCCTGTGTGCTATTGGGTAGATTTTAATGGAAAATGCAAATTTGCAGGTTTTTTTCTGATCATTATAGGACTACAAATTGTTGAATAATAAGAGGGAAAGTGAACCAAAAATGTTTGGGAAAATTGTTACCAAGATATATATTCTAAATTATTCTTTGTTGAATTTCACGGAAATTGCATGACAGCATCAGTTAAATTTTATGATTTATTCGTTGTTATTGTTCAATACATAATTCATCTCATTAAAACAAGCAAAATAATATATACAGACAGAACTATGATATCCGCGTGAAAGACATGTTTGAAATATTTTTTTATATATGAGACATCAAGTAAATTCCTTTTTCGGTATGTGTTGAAATAATGTAGATTTTTTTTTTATATTTCTTAATACTTCCTTTTATCTAAAAAAAAAATCCTCGTCTTATTTTTGAATGTGAATAAAACGATTTTTTGTTCCTATCAGTTTAAATTTTATCTATCTAATTTTCACGCGCACAAAACGATGAACTTTTTTTCATGTCAGCAAAATATTTATCACTTCACTCGATTTTCCTTTTTTCTTTCATTTTTAGACGGAAAAATAGTTCTAGATCTATATAAATATAAATCAAAATATATAGTTGCAATATTTAATATTCAAATCCAAGTTTAATTATGTTCCTGATGTATATTTTCGATTTTCTAAACACTATGCACCGCCAAACCAAAAATCACCCAAAATCAGCTGACTTTTGTTTGTAAACATAACATCCTACACCAAAAATACTCATAAACCATAGTAATAGAATAGCAAAACGTGTAGAAAACGGGGTCAATGGCACGAAAAACAAGTAATAAAAAGGAGCGAGCAATTTATGAAATTTATTACAGAGGCCAGCGGTGCTTACAGTACAATGCAATTTGTTACTACAGCAGCAGTTAGAAGCAATATATTTGGGTCAGCAGCGTTTCAATGCAGTTACTTCGTAACGTTATTTTACTGAGCGGTGATTTATTTATTTATTTTTGGTATTTGGTAACGCTGTTTTATCAATCAAAATAAGAATTTCATATCCAACGAATTTAATATTGTCAGTGTTCGAATAACACCAAATATATTAGCTAAAAACAAAAATGAAAAATATTTTAATAATTCAAAAACCAAATGTTCACGATAGAATTCCTGAAAAAAATTGTATAAGCTCAGCTAACATGGAATTGTCACGAAACAATCCGCAGTGTGATGAAAATTGTAACTGGGCCAAAAGAGCGCACGCATGTATGTATGTGACTGTATTACTTTTTTTTTGTTTTGCTTTCAGCCATATTCTTTTTGTTATATGTTTAATTTGAAATTTGCTCCTAGGCATATTTTTCACGATTCACTCAAACGCACACGTGTTAAGTAAAGTATCGTAGTAATTTTGATTACAATAACATAAAATAAGACGAAATAAGATTTTTAAAAAAATAATTTAAGAAAATATCATTTGTAAGGGTCTATATTTTTACAGGATTCAGGAGAGGAATGATGCATTTTGAAATATTTTCTTTTTATTATTTCTTTTCGTTAATTTCTTTTATTTTAAATAACAATGTTTTATTTAAAAAAAAAACTTTTATTTTCATTTCTATTTATTTGTTTAACTATTTTAAGCAACAAACAACAAAAATATTTGTTTATGTGCTCCATGATTACCGTGTTTATAACGTCTTTGGGATACAAAAAAATAGCTACAGTAGTTTTGTTTTGAATAAGATAATTTTTTTTTTCAAACGTTTGAATATTTGGTATAATCAATTAATTTCAACACATTTTACAAATATTCTATATTCAAAAATAAATTTAAAGGAACAAAGACGTTTAAGAAAATTCCCTTTAAAATTGTAATAACAACATTAAACATCGAACTAAAAAGAAAATAACCCTTTTCAACCCTGAAAATATCCATCCAATCAGAAAATAGCTCCACAGATATCCTCATTAATTCTGGTCACGACTTGGTCCCTGAGAAGGAAAGAAACTTATCCGCTCTAATGCACAATGCAATTATTGGGGATAGCAAGGGAATCACATCTCCATTTTCTGTTTTCTATTTCTTTTCTAACATCTCCATTTTCTCTTTTCATCCAGGGGGATTGTAGTCATACCATTTCAATCATGGGATTAGTTTTGGGAATTCGTTTTTAGTTTCGTTCGATACATTGGAAATAATTTGGAATTGTTATTAGATATTCGACACCCGTAATGCCTAAAGTTCAGAGAAAGATTTAGTGTAGTTTAGTTCAATAATATTATATATATATATTTTGGTTTTCCAAATGCTGAACTTTAAACATGCCATCATATATAACATACATGTTTACGTATTTCATTTAAGTATTAACATATACACAACTAAAAAATAGGCACGGAAAAACATATTATATCTACATTTATTTGTTGATGCTAGGTTCTGATTCTTGTAATTGTAAATGCAACACATTTTTTACAACAAATACAATATTATTGTAAATAATAATAAATAGCTATCACAAAATCATATCTTTACCTTTTATTTTTGGCATTGCATGTTGGTTCTACTTATTTTTTTTTGTTCAATAAGCTTTTTCTACCAATATTAATTAAACAGTCTAAACAAACATTAAATTCAATAGTCGATCATATTTTACAACTATGATTTCAATGTAACTTTTGTGTGTTTAATACTAATTATCTACAGCTGGTTCCATGAAATAATGCAATCTTTTCACCAAAAAAAAATGTGAAAAAAAAAAACATTAAAAAAAACTGAATCCATATTTCATAATGCTAACAAGCCTGTAATCTCATTTACACGAATACAGCACTTTCACTTCAGTAAAGTGCAAACACTCAATGTGATAATTTTGTTTTTCAAATTCATATTTTCCATTGATTGGATTCAAAAGGGAATTGATAAAATCGGTCGCCGCATTTGGTGAATGCAAAACAACCATCAATCCTTGTCAATTTTCTTTGGACAATGGCTGAATGAGAATAAAAACAAACGATCGATTGAGGATAGAAAGCTTCTTTTTTTCTGTTGACAGTTTATTGGTCGACAAGGTTTTTGTTATTTTAGCAGTGTTGCTTTTATTTCAATATATCTTTTTATTTCAACAGTTTTTAATCAATAGCATTTAAAAGTAGCTTTGTTTATTAATTGATGGTTGAACAAAGACTGATTTATAACGTTGAAGCTACAAACAATAATGAATTAATATTAAGGTGCTATAATTTGAAAACAACTTTTGAGATATGTTCTATAGATTATTGGCCAACAGCTTACGTATTTTATTATAAACTCGGTAACATCGTTTAAGTAAGAAAAAACTAATAAAAGCAAAATATCAATCAAGCATGAAGAAAAAAATAAACGTTTTTTTTTTTTATTATTCACGAGATGAAATATACAACTACAAAAATTCAGTTGCATAACTTAAAAAAAAATAATTATAAAAATAGCATTTGTTTATCTTGATATGTTGAAAACAAAATTGTTTTATAATTTTGCAAAAACCTCTTTTTTTCTCAATGTTAATTGTTTCTTTTTATATAATTAAAGAAAAATGTCCTTGTTTTTGATACTATAAAAAAACTTTACAATATATATTTCAAAATTGAAACATAACACACGGCACACTTTCTCATTTTTCTTCGGGCATTGAAGAAATACAACTTTAAACAATCATAATATAGTTGTATACATTTTAAAACATATTTGTGTATATAGATCTCAAATTTAGAATTAGATAATTTGAATAATTTTACAATGACAATAATACAATTATGGGGAAATATTGATATATGTGTTTTTATAACTTTATGATATTTCATAACTTTGAAACATGGACGTACACCTATAATTTATGGTCGAAAACGTGACAGATACGTGTAGTACTGAGCGACAAATCACCGATAAATTTTCCTCGAAATGTTCGCCACCGACCAACGTCATAATCAATACAGTGAGACAAGAGAAAGGACAAGACAATTGGATGCAACGTATTCCATCGTGACGTCATAATCAATACAAGGAGACAAGAGAAAAGACAAGACAATTGAAGGCAGCTAATCTATAATTCCATCGCTAGGCGCTCAATCAAATAGGGACGAGCCATGAATTGGAAATGAGATGGCTGGGGATACAAAGTTGAGTCCTAGGGTCTTAGCAACTAAACTCACCATGGCAACGGGGATTAGGTGAATAAAGAATTTGAATTGCTTTGAGAAAATATTTTTTAGAGAATTATCAAGGCTTTGTGTGGGAGCTGAATACATGTAGATCAGCGATACATTTCAATAACAAAATAAACAATTTTAAATTGTTTGTATTTCTTTATTTTATTGGGTTTGTCCTTGGTATAATATTTATTTTCTTAACCAATACAAATATTAATTAGTATTTTAAATTATTTTATCAAGATTTAATCCATCAATTTATAAAGCCACATGGCAATGGAGTTCCATTTTTGTTTAATATAAAAACGATTTGAAACTACCTCTTGAATAAGCATTCGCGTTTTTTTTTTTTTTTTTTTTTTTT